>CM040242.1:240569644-240624623 GCA_022545495.1 Chrysanthemum lavandulifolium
TCTCATTGGCAAACGGGTTGAAGAACGATTGGATCAAAATCTGCAGGTGGGGTACTTCATCTGAATATCATCGCCTAGTTCATCATTGTTGGAAGCGGTTTGTTCAACTGTTGTGTTGGAGTCAATCGGTGTAGGTGCATCTTCAACGATGAGTTGTTGTAGCAGTGTATCGTATATGAATATTATCGGGTTGTGCAATGAAATAGCGGATACACCGAGCACGCTCATCAATATCGCCACCGAACGGAGGAGCAAATAACCTTTCCATTTGTTGACGAAAGTTAGTGAGGGCTTTCTTCACCGATGATGGGGTTTGAGGAAGTTTAAACGGTTGTGACCGGGTTCTATTATACTCAAAAGCCATTTCCGTGAGTTCATCAAGTGAGCATGAATCGCTTCCATTACCTCCTTAGTTCGACGATTCCAGATTCTAAACCTTTAGAATTGTCACAAGATCCAATAAAGACTCAATATCGCTTTGGCTTTGAGCTTTCCAAAATCATCACGATCATTATACGGATAGCAAAGGGATCCAAATACATGAAAGTGTTTGAGGTTCGGTTTATAGTTACGGACAAGCTCGAAAGGTGTTTTGTTGTGCGTTTTGTGATCATAGAACGGTTTTGAGTATAGCATCGATGAATCGACTCGCCCATAAGTAATCTGGAAGTTTAGCATTGATTAACATTGTTCTTGCGGCTTCCACTAACGTTCGGTTTCGTCTTTCAACAACTTCATTTTGTTCTGTGTACGTGCAATAGATGTTTGATGTTGAATTCTACTTTCTCATAAAATTCACGAAGGGTTTTGTTAACAAATTCAGCCTTTGTTCTGTTCGATTATCCCGACGGTGTTATGGAGTCGAACTCAGATTTTGTGAGAAAGTTGATGATCATTTGTGGAGCTTGGTCTTTGCTACGAGGAAGTAGACCCAAGTACATCGTGAGTAGTCATCAACAATTACTAAGATGTAGCGTTTGCCATTGATCGCTTGCACGCCGTGATCAGGCCACACAAATCCATGTGAAGAAGATGTAGCACATGCCGAGAGCATGTTCCATCTTTGAAGGAAAATGAGCACGAGTGCTTTTCCCTTGTTCACAGTCGAGAAAGGTGATCTTTGAATACCGGAATCGTGGGAGTCCTTCAACTAGTTTGTGTCGAGCAAGGTTGGTGATGGTTTGAAAGTTTAGATGTGAGAGACGATTGCCATAGCTGTGATTTTGTAGATGTTGCCTTTGAAAGTAAGCAAATGGGAGAGGAAGCAACCATGTCTTGCATAGAGATAGTGTAGAGACTAGAATTACGCGAGCCGGACATAAGGTCATTTTTGTAGATCACGAATGAAACAAGTTTTCTCCCGAAAGCAACCTCCAAATCTCCATCACAAAATTGACCCATGAAAACAGATTGTCTCGATTGATGTTCCCATTGACATAATCTCCGTAGCCATGATAGGTGCGAAGTGATCGCTCCCCGAATCGACAAAGCCAATGAACTTTGCAATAAAGTTTGATAACGGTTTAAGGTTGCTGTCATGTGCTCCGGGAACATCCGCTATCAACAATCCAGAATGATCAGATCACCGCATTACACACGCACGACGGATGGAATAAGTAGATGTGGAACCCGAAATGTTGAGGGTTCCAAGGTGTATGTTAGACATACACACATTGATAATTTTAGGCATCCATTTAAATCCTAGCGTGTTGTATATCCATTTCGCCATCTATAACTACTCTTTGCTTTAGTCTTAGTGAAAGCACTAGGTGGTACTACATTCTTAGGAGGTGGCGGAGCTACCGCGATAGCAATGGTTGCCTTAAAATCTAAAGAAGCGGTCTACTGCAAGCAGCACTTAGAATGATTAGTGGGCTCAGAGGTATTCCGATTCTTAGATTGTGAATCGAGAGATTATAGCTTTAGCAACACATTTGTCATGACACTCGTAATTCATACTCTTCCGACAAATAACACACTGCATCGATGAATATCAAAAGTACTTAACGGTTTAGCATTCGTTACATCACTATTTGTATTACATTTGCCGACGCAACATCTATAGTGGAAGCAACATGAGTTTTATTCGAGTCCTAGGGTGTTCTTCTACTTTAGCATTCCTTATTGATCTTTTCTTAGGTCACAACTTCCTATTCTTCGATTGAGTGCTCCTAGGATGTGAAGTGCGGACGCTTGGAAAAGATGCAACTATTCCTGCTTTCAAGAGAGGGAAACACATTAGCAACTTGTGATTTGGCAGTGGGAATTCTAGGTTCACGATTACTAAGTGTGGTGGTGTTAATCTCTTAATCACAATGAGGCGGAAGTTGTTCATACTTTCTAACATTTCCGTAATTTAGAGATGGTGTGAATCGATCTTGATTTTCGTAGCGAATATTACCAAAGAAAATTCATGACTTCTCTAGTGTGAGCAAGATAGTGATCAAGTTCGTTTGATGCTTCAAGTCGAGTCTTTTTGAGTAAATCAAATATGACACCATATTCCCTGCTTAACTTTTAAAAGTTCTTGTTCATATTTTGAGATTTGACTTTTAAAGACACATTTTGATCATCCAGCTTGCTCAATTTTAGGATCGAAGATTTTTCACCAACCGAGCGATTTTCTTTTGAAAACTAAGTTGATGATTGTGAATATCTTTTCACACCAATGAAGACGACGTTTTGCATTGTAAATTTCATTGAGTAATCGTTTATTTTCGCCTTTTAAAGACTCGATCAAGCTATTATCGGTGTTCTCAACAAAGAACAACATTTTCAACAATATCGCAGAGATATGATCGATGCATATGGCAAAGAATAGAATAACACAACATTATGGATATCGTACGTATAACATCTTCCAAGAGTCGATCAACATCTTTTCGCAAGAGTTTCTTTTACGCTTAGTATTAGAAATAGATGTTTACATTTTCTCGAAAACGTTTTCATTACCCAAGTTCCTTATGAAAATCCTTTTCCCAGCGATTGCACAACTTTTCAAGTTTTTAACATTAGGTAAAAGATTTTTCCGAAAATGTCTCTTTGTTCTCGCGCCGGAGGCGATTGAAAATGTTCAACTTTGATTTCGTGAGCGATATTCTATCTCATGTTGTAAAATTTTGAGGTTAGCCATGAAAATGTCAAAATATCAAGAATTTTTCGATTTTCGTGTTTTGAGTTTACTTCACTAATGGAAGGTAAAGGACCATAAGTTTGTGCAAAACTGCTTTGGGATTAACATTAGAAGACTCGTGTGTTTTGATGATAACCCTTGGTGTGTTAGAAGAATCCGTTGGTGTGACGAAGTGACCGCTTTTATAATTAAAAGGTTTGTTGTAAACAACGTTTTTAATTTTGATCGACTCTCGTCTTCGTGATCTAATTCCTCTTGACGATGATATTCAACAACACTCATGACAAGATTATCAATTTTGTATTCTCAGACCGAAACTTGAGAGTTGGTTTGAATGTTTTAGTGAAAGCTTTGGTTTGTAATCACTAGATTTTTCCATATCCTTTTGATTGGGTTTTAAGGTAAACTTTTCAATAGTCAGCATCGATTCACCATGTTTGTAAACAACAGCTTTAAACTCTTTAAGTTTGTTTGCAAGTCGATAATTTCTTCAAGAAGGTCATCTACCCGATTCGTTGAATGCTTTTGTATGCGGAGAACTGCTTTTGATAATTTAACAACTCACCTTAGCTTTTTGATTTTCCAAGGTGAGAGCGTTAATTTGCTTTTTATGTTCGTGTTTCACTTGTTCTAATTCGCACAACAAAGCATTCTTCGAGGAGGCTAGATCACGATCCGTCTCTAAATATTTTTCGCTTTGATGAGATTTTGCAAAAGCGGCTTCAAATACTTTTTTCACAGTTGTCTTGAGTTTTGAAAAGTTGAGTTGCATTTGTAAACATTCAAAATCCTTGGTTAACAGCAGCATTTTTACTTTTAAGGACCGATTTAATGCAACACATTCAAAGAATTGGGATTGTTGGTCTTTAGTAATGTAACAAGATCCGGATGGGGCAAAGGTTCATTTTGTTCAACGCGAGTCACAACATGATCATTATTTAGATCCTCAAGTATAACCACGGAGTCAATTTGATTATCAAGGAAACCATAAGGTCATCCGGATCGTCAAATGTAACTACGGGTTTATTTGAAAATCGCCGAATGAGATGTAGATGACTCATTTTGAACATTCCGAGCCGTTGGGATTCGAGATATTGACGGAGATATTAGTTCGGATATGATGATGGTTTGTTGGGCACGAGACAAGCCATCGATGTCATACATTGGGCCTGTTTCACTCATGTGTAACTCTTGCATATTAGCCATCAACATACAAATGCATTGCTCGCAAGTCCTCCATATCATCATCCGAGTCTGCATCCGCCATAAAGCTCGTTTTTGTCCGTGAGAGATCCACCATCTTCATCCCAAGAGCCAAAAGTAAAGCCTCTTTGAAATAAGCATCGCCCCAGTCCTTGGCTTTGGGCATGCATTAGCAGTGTCCTTTCTCATTACAGCTTGTAGCATCTAAGACCATTTAACCGATTTTGAGCATTTCTGCTCCACCACTTGAGCTCTGTTGTTATTCCTACCCAAAGATTAAACCCTTGACCACCAGGCCATCCGACGACCATAATCACGATTCGAACTTCAACACGCCCATTGTTCTAGCCACTTGAGTCCGTGTGTTAGATGAGGAACGAATACGATTGTTGGATTTGTTGGTAACGGCCAAAAGCATTAGCAATCATCACAAATCCTTGTTGCAATGCTTCGAATGGATCGATTTTTCACCGCATCAACGACATATGCTTGAGCATTGTTTCGTATGGAACCAATTGATTGTGTTGAGGTTGTTCTTTGTGAAGGTGTGTTTGAAGCGATTGGTTGAGTTCAGCCGTCGGTAGGATAATTCGCTGAGCATACAAGGCAAGTTGTTGATTATCCGGATGCGATCGCTTAACAATTTGAGCACGGAGAATCCTTTCCGATCAACTTCCTTTTCATGAGGCTTCAAGTAATCGTACAACAATCCATAAGTAGAATGATGCATATTCTTCGCTTGACGGAGAAGATGACATACTTCTCCCATTCGGGACCAAGACTACTCAGAACTTAGTATTCACCGCAATTCTTGGCATGATGATGTTGTGTTTATCCAAATCATTGATGATGTCTCGAAAATCGATGATGATAGGACTCTAGTGTCTCTCCGTGTTCAATCATGAAGTGTTCATAAGCCAAGTAAATTTTGGATTCCAAATCCTCCCGATTGAGTACAGATCCTTCCATAAGAAGACGAATATGATCCCACATTTTTGTGCGATCTTTTGAGCATCAACACTACGAAGAATTGGGTTTGGTAATCCTAAAAGGATGTATTCCATTGCAAGTTCATCGGTTCATAGTGTAGAAGTTCAGATTTAAATCGCAACAAGAGCAATGTTGGTTTGTTCATCTCGTGGAACAAAGCAGCTGGATCTCCTGCACAATGACAAGAGGGCATCTCAAATGGACCTTCCAAGATAACCTTCTTTAAGAACTTTCCATGTGGCTTCTTTAGATCACAAAATCTAAAGAACCTTATCACCCATTGATCGTAGTTTCTGGGTGAGCATTGGAGGTCTATCAAGTGATCCACTTCATGAATTGATTGTTGATCGCTTAAAGCTTCACACATCTTTGCAAACCAAGTGGGTTCCTTCATAGTGGTCCGTGATGGATGTTGATTGAAATCGTTTGTGTAAAATGAACATGAAGACTGGTGGTGTTTGAACCATTTGTGGTGGTGGAATTGCACCAAGTCGTGGAGTATGTTGTCGATTAAATTGTTGTTGATAAATAGCTTGTTGTTGATTCCATTGTTGATGTTGTGGAGTTAATTGTTGTTGTTGTTGATGATTATAAGTGTGAGGAAATAGTTAGAGTATGGTGGTTGAGACATGTTGATGAACTTGTGTAGTAAAATGGATCTTTGTAGTCGAATGAACCTTTGTTGATGAAGTGTCCTTAGCGTGAAAGACAAGAAACCAAGTAGCACTTATGCGTAAAACACCAAAAGTTACGCGTAATAATAAGGAGTTACGCCAGAGGATTTAGCTTACGCTGTAAGTAGGATAAAAGCACTAAAGTTGTCGTAGACAAAGTTAGGCGAGAAAGTTAGGCATAGGATTACCTTATCGAGACCCAAGTTTACGCGTAAAGTGAATCTTATGCGTAGAATTTCTACGCCGTGAAGCTTATGCTTATGCGTAAGTTTAGGGTTTTGCTCAAATGATCTTTTACACTATCACAAAGGCAAAAGATATCCAAAGTCGACGTATTTTCGGACTTATCCAAGTAAGAAAACAGAATAAACCAGAAAATGAAGATCAAACCAAGGAAAATCTTACGCGTAATTTTAGGGTTTTGATTCGCGTAGGATTACTCAGAATTTGATTTTGCCCAAAGATGTTTCTAAACCAATTTTTGTGTGATGAAATAGCTTCAATAACACCAAAAGACACAAAAGTGTGAAACTTGATGATCCAAAGCTCTTAAAACAGCTTATGTGTAGATGAAACCTCAGACAAAAACAAGCTTAAAACGTAGATTCACGCGTAGAAGTTTAAAACTTTTGCCAAAAACAAGTATTTTAACACCTCAAAACATTGAAAGTACAAGAATCTTAAATTAAAAAGTGTAAAAATAAGTTTTAAGCTTAACCAAAGTATCACTCGTTAGCCTTACGCGTAGGACCAAAACCCACTTCAAAAGCAATAACGATTCACCCAACTATTAGGCGAAAGATAATATGACCGGTTATAGAGAAAGAGATAAGGCGATTGAACAAGTAAATCACACACACACACAAGATAATATGACCGGTTATGCGAAGGTGTATGAAAGAGAGAAAAACTTGAACAACCAACCCTCAAGTGAGGGTTATTACATGGTTTATATAGGCAAGGAGCTAGGGCAACACTCCTTCTCCTTCCCTATTCCTTATTGGGCTTGGGCCTAAGCTTATGGGCCTTCTACATAAGCTAGACCTTAAACAAACATAAAGGCCCTAATAAAGCTACCTATTACATATGAAATATAAATACTTGAAATACTGTTTAGGAGTGATTCCAACAATGGGGAACACCCAGTCGATAACACAACACACAACGATAAGTCCTGGCGTTCATAGTTTGTCCCAATCCGGATATAGAGCCACCCTAAGCCAATCAAGTATGATCCTCCTTTAGTGAGCTCCATAGCGCCACCGTCGAGGAGATAGATGGAACGTAGATTCAACATTTTGGGTAACCCGATCAAGTATATATCGCCAATTTCTTCATAAGTTTGGGGCGGCGACTCGCTAGGGTTACTCAAAAGGTCAATATCCATATTCGCATTAAAAGTACATAGAGCATCATCGAAAGAGGGACCAGAGTCACAATACCAAAGACTATGGAGAAGCTTAGTCTGCAGACTAGTAGATTGAAGTCTCAAGCAAGAAAAGCATAGTTCAAAACATCACCTGCAGAATATAAACCAAGCCCCAAAAGCAAAGGCGTGGTGGCAAGTATCCATTGCCGGTCACCAAAACCAGCCCGAAGCCGTGACAATACGATCCAAAGAAGAACGAAGAGCCGCATCAAAGAAACACGGGCACACTCAAAGACCCGAGGTGAACATGTACGCATAGAAAAATATAACTCAAATACCAAGACATGCACGGAGCAACAAAAGCTCACATTGGGGTCATTAAGTGTAGCAACCGCATCAATAAGTTCAATAGTTTTAGCAACCCTTTTCGTGACAAGCGTACTACCGAACTCAAAATCCACATTAAACCGCCCACCTAATAATTTAACACAATGCAGGGATGTGAAATATTGGGAAAAACACCTACCACCGCTTCTTGGGTCCTCCTCGGCCAAAAACCTCGCTTTATCAACATTGAGGTGTAGGCCTCGACTAGGCCCATCCATCATAATCAACTCTAAAACCTTTCCAACCACCAAAGTATCACCAATAATAGTGCCGTCATCCAGATACCAAGCATGAAAGGAAAGGTTAAAAGAGTCTCTAATTTTACATGCCGAGGATGTAACACTAAAGCAAAAAGAAGAGGCCCAGTGGATCACCTTGTTGCACACCTTGATAAGACCAAAGAGTATGCTCACCATAATATAATCCGGCAGGATGGAGTAACAAAATTCCACCCAACGCGACATAGCCGGAAATGAAGCCGAACCTCCCGCAACATAATGACCGATCAACCATGTTGAAAGCGTTCTTAAAATCAACCAACAACATGGAAAGACCAACATCACCCCACGATCCTCAATCAAGCGGTTCACCGATGAAGAATAGCCTCCCTCCACCAAACCCAAACACCAAATTGTAAATCATCTAAATAACCACCGAAGAATGGCCAATCATGGACGACATACCTTGAAACTAACCGCCTCCAAACAAGCCTAACGGCAATTGGGCTGATACCTCCTCCGAGCTTGACCAAAGGTGTGAGAGGGCACTAGCAATGTACTCACCCAACACCCTCAGACATTTACCAGCAAGAAAAAGGTTCACCACTTGGGTGATAGAAGCGACCAAATCATCGGAAATAGCAACAGCAGCACCATTTAAAAAATCCAAAAGGTGTTGAGCACGCAAACCATCCAGCCCACAAGAAGTACCCCGAGGGAAACTCTTAATCATATCAAGAACCAAGGCAGGAGATGCAGTAAGGTGATGGTGAATAATGGGAATATCAGGCATCAAAGGAGCAGACTGGAAGGGTGATCGCTTTATGTGACACCACAATGACGTTTTGTCATCCGCTGCAACCAAATACTTTCACGCTGGTTGACCAATTTTGAAGATGGTTTAGTTATCTGCTTCATGGAAACTTATTTTTTTTTTATCCTGATTTAGTTTCTGAATGTGAGTGTATTGTGAGGTTTGATTGTAATTCTCTTTTTATGCGAGCGTAATTGTCTCTTAAACACCTATGTAATTCTATTTTTATGTCAGCATAATTTTTTGAAAAAATTACACATCCATGTAGTTTACCTCAAATAACAACTTTAGTCTATAAATCATTTTAATTACATCACATATACCTATTTTTGAAACCTGTTACCTATTTAGTCCTTATTTTAAAAAATAAGGATCATCTATGTAATTATTTATAGCTTTTTTTTATTACACGGATAGTCCCTATTTCTTGTAATAGGGATTAAATAGGCAACATGTTTCAAAAATAGGTATGTGTAATGTAATTCAAACGACTTAAAAACTAAACTTGTTATTTGAGGTAAATCACAAAGACCAAACATGTAGTTTCTTATAATTTTTTCAAATGCTTTAATTATCATTTTTTTTATAACCTAAGAGCTTCACCTCGTAGGTTCAAATCCTAACCTAGATATTTAACTCAGTGTGGAGCAGAGACGGACCTTTATGAGGGTAGGGTAGGGTCCCCCCCCCCCCCCAAAAAAAATTTACGGCACCTAGTGTAAATGTTATAGGTTTCAGGGGTAATTTAGTTGAGGTTATAAACAAATCTCTGATTCGGCCCCCCAAAAATAATTTCAGCCCCTCCCCAAAAATAAATGGTCAAGTTCCGCCACTGGTGTGGAGCATACAACTTTATCATGTAGCACCAACATTGCATACCTCATTTGGAGTTTTGCATCAGTTTCATGATATACCATCTATGTGCAAGAAGCTTGTGTAATTGGGCATGCTCTGCTGGTTTGCTTTCGGCTAATCTACATGTTTTGGACTAAATAATTTGACCCAACATTTTACCTTTGGTAGAACTGGAAGCAGCCTCTCTACCTTAGGTAGGGGTAAGGCTGTCTACATCTTAACCTCCCCCAAACATCGGAAATGGTATTGAGTACCCATAACCCGTGGAAGACGGCATTGGGAGTTACTTTACTTTTCTAATTTGACCCAACATTTTACAAAAACACCAAATCATGGCCATTTATATAGGTGACCCAAAAATAAATAATCTGGGCCTCGGACAATTGGACATCACTAAAATTCACCGCATATGGGATCATTTAATTAGACTCATTTTACAATATAGAAGTTGTGAGTTCAGGTCTCATTAGAGACATGTAAGAAATATAGTTTGTGAGATATGTGATGTAGGTTGTAAAATTACGGTTAAAAAAAGAAAAAAATAATAATACTCGTTTTACATTCTAATAATTTATATATTTTGTTTTTTTTATTTTATTTTCACAAATACATATGTTTGGATATTAAGCTTTGCTTTTCATTGCATAAATTAATCTTCAATTTGTTTACATCATAAAACAAGTAAATTTTGCATGTTGCCACACTTACAAAAAAAAACTGCTTCAATTTCATTTTTGATTTAATTATAAAACTTACAAAACTCTAGTACTGAAACCCAAACACACCAACCTATCTAAACGAGCTACACACTTGATTTGTGAATCACCTACTACTTATATACACGACAATATGAATAATATGATCCCATGGATTTAAGCTCATATGTTTAAACAACACATGTCTTGGTTTCTTCGAAAATAAACAACAAAATCATTTAGTATCTTCACAAAAGCAGCTAAAATCTTGTGGATTTATTGGCCAAAAGGTCACACACTTGTCCTAACATCTTTAACTTATATTGCATAGCCACAAATTGATTTTTCACTATAAACATGAATCTATAATGTTTGGCTAACAAGAATTTGAATAAACCCGAGGCTTGTTTCTATAGTGCAGTCTATGTATGAGACTAAGTTTTGTGTATATATGCTGTGCAGTATCAAAAAATTTCGAGGACATCTCTGGAGCACAAAACTTTCTTATTCAAAAACCAAGCATTCTCAAGTATCTAGGGGTGTTTATCGTTCGATTTTCGAGTTTGTGGGTTGTATGATCCAGGTTAATCGATTTGAAAATTTCTAAAGTCACAACCAAATCTAAACCAAACTAATTATAGAAAGGATAAAACCAAACCATACACAAAATTAGAATTTGTTTTGATTTCGATTTAAACCATGAAAACCAAATTCAAGTAAACATAAAAATATAATCTAGAAAATCATAACTAAAAACCTACAAGTTCTGATATAATTAACAAATTAAAATGTCTCACAAATTGCTCAGGTAAATCAACAAACCATGAGTTTAAGAAACCAAAAGGTTTCACAACTTAAAAAGAGTAAATGAAAGCGAAAAAGATAAATTTTCCTTCAACAAAAGTCTTCAGAAATCTTATTAAATTGAATTTTTCATCTTCAAACCTACAAACCTAATTGAATACTAGGATTGTTATTTAAGATGATAAGATACAAAGTATGTATATTTATTTTATTATTTTTATATAAATAAAGATATTCGGTTTCTTCGGTTCGGTTTGATTACATTTTCGTCATACCATAAAGCAAATCAAACACTAATTAAATACTTCAATTCAGTTCCAAACTAAATCATACATCAACTAAAAATTTAATTCAGCATTCGGCTTTGATTTGATTTATTTTCGATTTGTTCAGCGTCAAACCAAATACCAAACACCCAAGCATCCCAAGGAAAGACTTGAAATAGAAAACTTGATTGCTTATTTGCATTGGGGGTATGTTGAGTGATACACTAAGGGTGCGTTTGGTATGCTGTCATTAATGACAATGAGTATGAGTTTGATAGTAGTGGTGGGGTTATCACCTATTAAAGATCCATACCTTGCCTTATTGATGTATATGGAGTATTAATTATATCTATAATTCATTACTATAGTAGTGGGCCCCTTCATCTTAAACAAACACTTTGAATCACTTTCATAGTGATAGTTTATTTATTAAAACGTTTTGCATTGAAGGCAAGACGCATATGAAAGTGTAAAGTCTGGTCAAATCTCGAAAATCGCGTAGTGACGTAGAATACGGGATCCTGATATAAAAATAGTTTACTGCACATAAATAACTTTTCTTGTTTGGATGATGTTTACGAGCCATGTTATTCACGATCTTCAAACTTTATTACAAGTAGTTTAGGGAGGGAGGAGTGGAACCCTAATACCCTAATACCCCAGGGCCACATCACCTCTATCCAATAAACCTTCCAACTCAAAACTACCCCAATACTACCCTAACACTACCCTAACTATGAGCAGACTTAAGACTAATTCATTTTTTTTTTTAAATACATAAAATCACATACAATATTAAAAATAAAAACATACCATTTCATTAAAAATAAAAAACATTACATAATATTTTAAAAAAATTAACATAACATAATACTTAAAAAAAAAAACTAGATTAAAATAAAAAAACCCAATAAACATCGAGATGAGGCAAGTATTGAAATATGAGATATCATGCGTGAGATATGTGATATATCTGTATAATAAAATGTAGTTTATAAAAAAAAAAATGTTATGAAATATGAGATCCAAATTATAAAACGTGCAATGCAATAAGTCCAAGAGTAAAGCCCATTTTCTACTTTACACAACATGGGCCGTTACTAAATTCAACAAACCATATAAATCCCAATATAGCCCACACATTTGTCCTTCATTTGCATTAGGGTTTCACTTTCACACATCAGTTGTAGCAGCACGGCAGCAGCGGCTAAAACTTCATCTCCGTCACCATGGGTCGTATGCACAGCAGTGGGTATGTTTTCATATAATCACTTATCCCATTAAAAATAAAAATATTTCAAAATGAAGCATGGATACACTTTTCCAACGTAAACCTTCGGCTTCCCAGCTCGAATTTAATACCCGCCCCCTAACCCGCACTACACGGAATGGTGTAGCCGAGCGGGTTCACGAGCTCGCTTGGCAACCCGACGTTCACTCCGTCCTACCCTACAACTATATACTTGCGAAAACAAACAAAAATAGGTTGATTTGGTTTGCTTCATTTTCTTCTGAAATAGTGTAATTGGTAGCATAATTAAAGTTGTGTTAGATTTGCGTTTGGGTGGGTAAGATATTGTCTAATTGTCTGGTATTAGAGTCCTACTACAACTTTTTCACCTTTGAAAGCCACATGTATCGTTAGCCCCATTTGCTTACTTTTGTCTTGCACAGTACTATTCAAACTCGTCAATAATTAAATCCAAGCGTTTATTTAAACTTGGTCAAGTCTACTGCGAGTACCTCATACTCCACGACCCAAGTCTTCAAAGACTATGTAGTAACATATTTCTAGAGAAAAGAAAAAAAAAAATTGACTACTAATTGTTTGACTAACATTTTTTCTATATGCAACAAAATTGACAGAGTTAGCTAACGACACAAATAAATATGTTTAGCTTTTAGACGCATATATATTATATCATTCATAGTTGATACTGTATTTAATTCTTTCATTCGAGGATTGCAAAATATGGGACAGAAGATGGCTATGGTTGTTTTAATCTTGATTTGTGGTGTTTTACTCGTGCCATCAGGTAAGTGCAAACATTCATACGTATTTAGTTATTGCATACGTTGTTAGACACTCATTGATAACATTCTTATGTGTTAAACAGATGAGGCCCAGCCTCCACATTTTCGAGCAGCACATGGGAATCAACCACGTCCACCACCAAAGTATGCGGATTCACCATCGCCACCTACAACCCATACACCTTCAAAAGGATCACATCTCGCCTATGGAGCTCTACAACCAGGTACACCGGCCTGTAATGCTGGCATAAATGGTAATTGTGGAGGAAGAAGATACAACGTTGCCGGAAGAAAGTGTGCACTTTCCAATAATCGTTGCAGGAGCGGATAAAGTTTTAATTCCTATGTCAGTATAAAATCCTCATTTTGTTCGGGATGTACTCGTTTTAATCATCACATACTATTATTGCTTCATTTTGACATCTCAAAATAGAGGCTAAATATGCTTCAAGAACTATCTTACTATTAGATTACGAAATAACTACTAGTTTATATCTTCCCTTTAGCTATATATATTCAATAGGTTTCTATGTGTACAAAGAATGTAATAACCGTACCATTTACGGATGGTTAAAATGGGCTAATTTTTTGCTAGCCAGCTTTAGCATAAATTCAGGCACAAGGTGACGTCTTGATGGTGCTCTACTACTCTTGCTTGTTTGGCAAGAGCTTCTCAACATCCAGCAAGATGATTCCTAGATATGCAACTCTTAAACAGATGATTAGAATTTACAAGCTAGATGGGTGTGATACTTATTTTGTAACATTATCACATAGATTCATTATCTTCATATGACATCTCAACAGAGTCCACAATATAATTGCTTCAAGAACTATATACTATTTATTAGATTATTAGAAGAATATAACTATAAATTAGCTATATATATGTATATTCAGAAGGTTGTAAAAGATGACTTTAGCATGAATTCATCTTCTTTTACAAAACAAGCAAATCAAATCAATCATAACAAAGATGTCTGTTTATTCGTATCCATGTTACGATTTTAGAAGACCGGTTATAAATCGACCAAGTCCGGTCTCTCCCCCGTACCTTATACTCCAAGACTAGATGTGGGATTGTGGTCCCTCTATTCCACCGTATTCAGCTCTTCCACACAAAAAGAGTATATCCCCACCACCTACCCATCCAAGGACCACGACACCAGGCAGCAATGCCGGCATTAAAGGTAATTGGCGGCTATGGAGCTACTTGTAGAGGCAAAAATAAGTACTATCACATACTGTAATTCATTGTCTATACGACATTTTGACATGTCAAAAGAGACCGAACATCTTCAAAAATATTATTACTAGCTATATATATGTATTCCATTCAGTTTTACGTGTACAAAGAATGTGATAACCATCTATGGATGGTTAAAAGGAGACGGGCGTCTTGATGGTGCTCTTGCTTGCTTGGCAAGAGCTTCTTCATCTCAGATGTATAATTATCATCGCCTCTCACTGGAACCTTATTACATCGAATGTGAAAGGACATTTGATAAAGCATGTTTTAGTGTAAAAATGTACAAAAAGTGCATACATTAGAAAAGCTCTCAGCTGGTTTGACACTTTAATTTAATACACATCCTCACAATATATGTTAACGAAGTTTTCTATAGTATGGTTAAATGTTTGATGTAAGAATTCATTGAGGTCATCCACAACTTCATCTACAACAATGACAACATATAAATGCTTCCCTTTCAATCACTTGACTTTAAACGTCTTTATTACTAGCAGGCACCTACGCGATACTACGGACGACAGTCTTCATGACTATATATTCTAACAATGTAATGTTATGCGGTCATACTTTTATTAAACAATTAAATTATAAATAATAATAACTTTAGTTATGAGCTTGGAAATAATTCATCTCCTGTTAACCGAAGTTAGCACAAACAAAATCTTGATTATTTCCTTCAACACAATCACCCTTTGTCAATTTTGGAGCCGACCGACCCAGTTCGACCCTCATGTTGCAATGGTGGCGACTTGTTTCGAAGTGACGATCGAACCAATCGACCGACCATCTGCGGGCGACCCTAGTGGCTTTATTTTTAAACGCTTGGTTTAGTAGTTTGATTAGATTAGACATTGTGGTTAAATAACAGATATTTTAGTGAATGGGTAAATTAAATAGTGTATTAATTGTATGTGTTGAATAGTGTTTTTAGTTGTATTTGTGCTTCAAATAGTTTGTACATTGTGTTTTATAAATTATAATTTTTATCAAATGTGTGTTTTAAATATGATATTAATTACAAATGTTGATCAGTCAATATGTGTTTTATCAAATGTGTGTTTTAAATATGCATAAAGTAATTGTACATATAGCTTAAGTAGTTGTATTTGCTTAAAATCTATATATGAAAATCTTAAAAAATTAGAAGACAGAGAGTCATCCTTCCATTATAAATAGTTTAGATTTTGGACCATATATGTGTTTATCGTGGTTTTACTTTGAATTGATCATCAATTTGACTAGCTACCACAATGAAGTTCCGTAGAAAACACAGGTTTTCATAGACTAACGTGGTCTTAAATTTGACAAAATACATTCATCAATAATTAGCCAAAGATGTAGAATACATGTTTCATTCTAATATATAGGGCCTTTATTGGTGCCAAAATATCGTATTCATCTCATACGGCTTCCGAAAATAATCAAAGATGGGAAATAATATGGGTGTTATTGTTCTAATCTTGATTTCTTTTTTCTTACTCGTATCATCAAGTAAGTACAAAGATTCATGCTTATTACATAGTAAATGCACATTACATTTTTTTATCTGTGAAATGAAATATACGATTCTAATGTGTCACACAGACGAGACTCGACCACCAAATTTCCGGAAAATATTTAAGAAGACATCGCCTCTTCCACCAAAGTATCTAGCCCCATCCCCATCACCTAGTAGTCTACCTCCAATACAAGGAGATGACTGTAGTTCCGGCATAAATGGTACGTAATTGTGCTAGCTCTCGACTAAAAAATGTTAATCACATAACTTCTTGCGTCTTGTTAAGTTTAGCTTGGCCTGTAATCTTTTATGTAGTGTGCATTTCGATCGTATCTCAAGATAGAGACCTAGGAGTGTTCTTTTTCTATCTTTCTATACTAAGAGGCTTATAAATATATGCGGATTCTACGTCTATATGAGTCATTTATTGGGGAGAAGTTAATATTTCATGCCTTGTAAATAAAGAAGAAATAAAAGAAAATAAGTGGGTCATAATTAAAAAGATATAATATTAAATTGTTTGTTGACTCAATCATTTACCTAAGACTAAAGGGTGTTTCTTTTTTTTTCTTAGCTAAGGGTCCATGTGGGTCCTACTACTATATAAGGCTCTTAATTGGGAAAGGATGATAATTTAAGCCTTATGTATATAGAGGGAATAAGGGAATTTTATGAGCTCCGCCAAAAAAGTAATAATATTAAATTATATCCCTTAACTAAAGGAGAAAAAGAAACACCCCCCTAAAAAAAACACTCTCCTAGTCACCTTGGCTTACATGCTTCAAGAACAGTACTACTATTAGATTACGAGAAGTTTATGATATAGATCAATGGACCTATTATATAAGTTTGATATATTAAAAAATAATCTCTCCGTCCCATACTAAGTGTTCACTTTAACTTTATTGAGTCTTTATTATTCAACTTTGACAGTAAATATTTTTATTTATGCTATATAATAGTTGATGAAAATTATAACAATAAAAATACACTTAAAACTCAGTTCATTCATATATTATGCATCAGCATTATATAACACAAATAATAGAGTTTAAGGTTAAAACTGAACAAGAAAGACTCCAGAAGTCAAAATAGACATTTAATATGGGATGGAGGTAGTAATTATTATCGGCATGCACTTACAAATGTAATGATGCATGCATATACTTCATTCGTCCTAAATTTATGTTCACTTTTTTATTTTGGTATGTTCTAAAATAATTGTCCATTTCTAATTTCGACCATTCAAAAGGCTCTAAGAAGGTAAAGATGAAATTTAATTTGTTGGAGTGTGTAATGATCACACAGTTTCTTTTAACTATGTGATTTTTTTGTGAGTCGATAATTTTAAGATAGGCGGAGTAAAATAAAATGTATAACAATAATTTTGACATAGTAGGAAGAAAGTGGTCTCATACGGGTTTGCTCCATTCGTTGCCACAATGGGTATATATTTCTAGTCAAACAATATAATTAAGATGTTTACTATACAGTATACAGTTTAATATATTAGTTGCTGATATAAATTTTTTGGTATTACGAGTTGTATAAAGTATATGGTAAATTCTTTTATTTATTTATGTCTAGTGAATGCATATGTTCTCACCATTATGTGGTCGGGTAAATGCAGCTCTGATGCGGAAGTCGGGGATTCAAATCACGGTCCCATATTTCTTATTGGTGGCTAGCACGATTTACCTCATTTATGTTGGCTAAGGGACTTGCTGAGTTTCAAAATCTTGTCGTGGTTACAATCTACATGTGATGATGAAACTACATGTATTTTTTGTTGTATTACCATAATTGATGAACATTTATGTATTTCAATTCAATGCCTTACATAAATCATGTTGTTGCATACTTTGTGTATTTATCCTAAAAGAAACTCGTCATCATATCATTTCAGATCCTTAGTAATCACATTCTCAAAACTAAATGAGCATTATATTATCATAATCAGTGTAAGTATAAGTATTTGATAGCATATCATTATTAGTAGCCCAAGGTCTACTAATCACATGTTCGGATTAAGCCTAAAATAGTTTGTGATGACTAGAACAGCATAAGCCCAGGCCAAACTAGGTCTGGCAACTCTTCTCAGGTAGCATAGTACATGCACAAAGAGACAACTGTTATAATTGTCGCTAATGGTTAGGGCGTACGAGTCGGACATAGCATAGTGGGGAACACATGATCAGCGAAACAGGAGAGCAGAGCACTCTCCTGTATGAGCCAAGGGACGCATGAAACATGTCCTCTTTTTCTGCTCTAAGATGATCAACACTTGGCTCCCTGGCAGCTCATCCTACAAGGGTTTATCTCTAACCCCTACAAGCCTCTCTATAAAAGAAGAGCATCACACACAATCACATAAGTTTTTTCACACACTTGGGCAAATACTGTCTCACAGCAGTGCAAAATGCTTCTTGTTTAAATGTTGCCCGAGCTTCTTGATCTATATCAATCTCATCGGATCCTTACCATTCTACAGGGAAAATGAAACAACAAAACCATCCCCATCCATCTCTAAACATATTTACATACCATAGTCAACATGGCGCTATCCGTGGAGACATGATACAAAATAGCCATAAATGTTTCAAAAATTTTCACCTTTTTTCACTCATTTCTCACTCAAAAATCAAAAAATATTTTTCCTTCTTGCACAAACTCCTTAGCCAAACATGTCTGGTGAACAACCCCCTCAAACTTCGGACATAACCCAGTTGGAAGACCTCACTCACACGGAGGAGGGTCAACAAACACTCAAAAAAAAGGTACACCAGCAGCCAAGGAACCTTACAAGAAGACCATCAGGAGAGATGTATGCAACAAATAACCATATCAACCTACATACAAATCTCTTCCCAGAGGGATATCCAAGATCCTATGAAAAACTTCAAACACTCAGGCCAAGCCCTCAAGTTCGGTTCACGCAAGAAAATAGAGGTCAGGGTAGATCAAAGGGACCCAGGGCACAGTCGGAGGCAGATGACTTCACTACACCAATATCTACCAACAAACAAGGTTCTCGGGTACAAAATTTATTGTCCATTATTTAAACCTATGAAGTCACTCAACCATTGTGTTAATTTTTAGCACGTTTTATCTCAGGTCCTTAAGGTATAAGCTAACACGCACTAAAGGCGCACGAAAATTTTGAAGACCTTGGATATGATTATCATTCGATAAACTTTTAAACCTTATTATGTTCACTTTGAAACTTATGGGACCTTATTGTAAACTCTGATATTATTTATAAATTGAATGATAATTTATTTTCAAACGTCTCATTTAGAGTCGTTTTCTTTAACATATATTGTGTGCTATGAAGTACTACCCTCAATTAGCTTCCGCTGGTTTTTGAAAACTGGGGGTGTTAGGGGAAGGGTTACAGTATATCCAAGTCACGCTAGTTGTGGTAGCATGCGTGGAATAGTTTGCAGAAGAAAGAAGGATGGCTAGTTCTCAAGTAAACGCATTCCATCCTACTTAATCTTTCCCGTATAGTAACATACCTAGAAATCAGGGTACTCCGCCTACTAATACAAACTCCCAAGTTAACATAACCATGAGCCCAGCCGAATGCGACAACCTAATAAACATAACAAAGTCAACAATAAACCGATTGAAAAAACCTAGGTAGGCTACTTACTAAGGCACTTTCTAGAGCGAAATATAAACAACTCTCAGGGTCATCCATACCTAATCACCTGAAAGCTATAGCCTTACCCAGGGAGCAATTCATTTGTTGGATATCCGAGTATGAACTACCTGATAACTTAGTTATGCCCAAAAGCGTAGGCATCTACAAAGGCATATGGGACCTTGATTATCATGTGTGGGCATTCGAAGGGGCAATGATAACGCTACACGCGTCGTTCGGGGTCAAGGAAACTTCCTTTTCTTCGAGCAAGTTTTATAACACCCTAGGCAGTGAACCTAATCGTTGTAGTGTAGTAATTAGGGTAAGCCACGGGTATTGATATCGTTCTCTAGGGGAATAGGAATGCTAGTAAGGAGTTACTACGCTAAGGTTAAGGTTGAGGAAGATTATTTTTTGTATTTTTTATATTTTATGAAATGGAAAGGTACGAATCTCGGGTATTGGATTGGGGGGGTTGGTATTTCTACCGATTACTCTACTATTATCTAATTATCTAAACTAAGGTTGTGGGAGTCTATGTCTAATTAATGTGTGCTCGTATTATAGTTTAAAGATGTGTTTACTTAGATTGTACTACTCCTTAATTATCTCCTATTGATGGTTGAGTTGTCACGTCCTTATTCTTAGTTGCGTTGTGTGTCTAAAGTTGTAGGGTATGCTTTCTCCCAACTCTTTGAACTTACAAAAGGGTCTCGCCTACAAAACCCACTATGGATAATAAACTCTTACTCTAAGGCACTCTTTGGATGGTTTAGCTTACAACTACTTAGGTAATTATATTCTAAGGTTCACAAAGATGAATCAAGCATTAAGTACACAACGAATGACCTATCGCATTACTAGATCATTAATCAACTAAGATAAGAAACAACCAATCAATATTCAATAATTAAGTTTCATACTTCCTAAGCAAACACACAAATAAATTAGCCGGACGTGGAGAACATGCAAGCATATACACAAATAATCAAAGACATAATTGAATTAATGAAGTAAATACTTATCTTGATGTAAGATAGGGTTTAAAACCCTAAAATCTTGTACAAGACACCTTAGGTTTGGTTTTAGGTTTTCACCCAAAAGACTCTCTCTAAAACCGAAAAATTCGGATTCTATATATAAGATTACATATGCGACGGCGCCACCTTATGTTTCGTGGACGCCGCCGTGTCGCCGTCATTAGGGTTTCGTCTTGGCCACGTTAACCTTGCGACGGCGTCACCTTATGTCCGTGACGCCGCCCTTCTTGACCGACGTCGTCTCGGATTGCATCTAGGCCGCCTCGAGTAGCGACGGCCTACTCTTTTACAACCGGACGTCGTCACTTGAAAATAAGAGTTTTGGGTTCCGAACCGTCACAAAATCCCTGACGGCCGCATTAGCACCGACGCCGCCTTCTAATTTCAAAGAATGTGAGTGTCTCGATTTTGACTTTGGCCATTTTCTTCATATATTCGCACCTTTTTGTCCAAATAAGTGCCATTCCAAGATTTTGCCTTCAAGAGACCTAAAAGTGAAAAGGAACGATATTAAGCAATAACGGATACAAAAGTGATCAAATAAGGGCTAAAACGACCCTCAAAGTGGTACCTTTAAAACCTTATCAAATATCCCTACACTTGTTATTTGCTTGTCCTCAAGCAAATGTGCTTTTAACCAATTAATTTATAAGTTGGGGTCATGAAGCATTAATTCAAAACGGTCCACAACACATATAAGCCCATAAAAGTCATAACAAGCACGGAAATTACATACTAGCACCTCACATGGGGTGTTTGGATACTCACATCTCTCTTGGGTGTATATATGAAATATAACAAATAGGAAATGGAAGATAAACACTCATTAACCGGTCCTAGTACATAGATTACCATAGGCTTGAGAATAGATCAAACCTCCATCGCTTTGGCGTAAGCACCTAGGAAAGACTATCAAAGAGGTCTTTTAAAGGGTTGTAATGTTAGGCTTACGGTAGGAAACAAAGGGTTTGGTGGGATAGGCCATTTAGTGGTGGCAAGTCAAAATCTCTATGTTAAATGCATACGAAGAATGGCGTTGCTAAGCCAAGACTCGACACTCTAAACTCTAGATAACCGAAATAAATAAACATAAATTCAAAGATAGATGTAGGATGGTAGCCGTATGTTTTTTTTTTTTTTTTTTTTTTTTTTTTTTTTTTTTTTTTTTACACTATATTTTTTTTTTTTTTTTTTTTTTTTTTTTTTTTTTTTTTTCATACACTTTTACTCTACCATCCTCTACGATAACATCAAAATACTAGGGATTTATAGGCATATCCTACACTTGAGTTTTATTACTCTAACACTAATTTGACCCGATTTGAAAAGATCAAAACACTTGGGGTACATTATTATGCAAACAAAGGAATTTGAATTTAACGTTCCTTCCGTCATTTCATAAACTTTAACTTTTCTCATGAATCCCAATCGTCCCAAAGCGTATACAAAGGATATGACTCGACTTAGCAACTTATGCAAGCAACTAGATAATTGAACTAAGGGTTTAGGTGATAACAAACATTTGCACTAAAAGTGAGTGCATAAGGGGTAGGCTAAGGCGATTTGGGTGTATATTTGGGGTGGGGTGTAAACAATGCTCTTCATTGATATTCCGAAAAACCGAAACATCACGAGAACCGCGAAAAGGATAGGCTCGAGGGTTAACTAGGGTATCGTGTACTAAAGATGAGTACAACGCAAAGGTGTGGGGAATTACTCAACCGATATGGAAGAAGTAATTATATTACGTGTATCAAACAAGGGTTATCCTAATGCCTCTTATCATTTAGTTATTCCTAACTACACAAGTGTAGTCTCACTTGCGATCTCGGAATGCATCACAAAACAAGTTCTAGAATCTAATATACTACCGGTTCACACTCTAAGCATTGAAGATGAATGCTTTAATTCCTACTAATCTAAGGGCGATCCTCACATTTTAGTGGAATTTGGGTGGTAAAGGGTTTTTGTGCTAGTCATGCAACTTCCTATCCATGAGACGCTTTTGTTAAGACTAATGGCCCACTCCTATATGTCATAAAAAATTTAAATTTGGTGCCAAAATTACCCCGACCGACATTTCCTCATGGTTTATTACACAATCACAATTGGACAAAGCAAATAGTCAAGGATAAGCATAGTTTCAAAGTTCCCGCTTTATTTTCCCTCCCTACACTTAAACCGAACATTGTCCCCAATGTTCCCGAAAGTATCAAAGTTATGATAATGGAAGGTAATTAAAACGAAGAAACTAATACTCCCCGATTAGCTTGGTAGGATCCGTGTAAAGTGGTGGTTAAATCCTTTTCAAGAAGAATTATTATGTGAACGACTCCTTCCAATCTTATGTAACTTCTTCTTGACAAACTAAACTCGCACACTTGAAGAAAACAAATGAAACCTTTATGTAAAATCGTGGTAATAGTATATATAAGACTCGATTTAAACTAGGATATAATGCTTGTGGAATGGATGTTTACAATTTCTAAGAAAATTAAGACCGAAAATTCCAAAATTTATAAGTAGCTCGTAAAACGAGAAAAAGTAATCTGATGTTTTACTCCTTCACGACGTCGGTTGCAATCTGACGCCGTCGGTTATCCCGACAAAAAGCGGTCTGCGATTTTCTCGGAAAAATTCGGAAAATTTACATCTTTAGAATCTGGAAAAATTTCGCAAAACATCCATTATGACTCGATACAAGCATTTGACTCGAACAAACAAACATAAATATCTTTTAGTTAATTGTTATTCTCATGTTTACGTTTCTTTTGAAAACATGTGTAATCCTCCCTACACATATCCTTTATGTAAAATACCTTTATATGCAATTAAGACGAGGTTAAAAACAAAATAAAGCATTTTTACAAATTTAAACATGAGGATAAACAATTAATAAAGATATATGACACTAACAAGCAAACAATTAAGCATGGGTTGCCTCCCACGAAGCCCTTTTCTTTATTAAAGAGTCTTGTAGTTAGACTCATACTCATACTCCTACGTTTTCTCATTACCGCCCTCTTCACCCTTTGTTTTCCCTTCATCGAAAGGGTGTAGACGCTGTATGCTCACCGTGGATTCCTTGCCAACGCTGTCAATTATGGCGACGGTTTATCTTTTAAATTGGTCTCCTTAACTGTGAAAGGCCCAAACCATCTTGGTTTGTTTCTTCCTCGTAATGCCCTTATCCGAGATCTATACAAGAGTACTTTTCTCCTTTAGAAATTCCTTAGGGTCCTTTTGTACCTTAGGTATTGAGGTGGGATTGCTTCCTAACTTTTATCGGGTTTCCACAATGTCGCATACAATCCTTGAACCATAAAGTCTCTAAGCCCTTTTTCCCGGTCATTCATCTTCTTCTTAACATTGTTGCCGGGGCTTTTCGATTTCCACCGTAATCATTTCCATGATCTTAAGAGGGTATCTTGGGATGATGGGTATCCTAGCGTACCCTTCCCACTTTTGAGTATCATGATGCCTTCTCCGCATTTGATGGTTGCCTTGGCGGTGGCGTGAACGGTGTCCCAAGAATGAGGGTGCGTTTTATCTTCCTCAACATCAATGATCACGAAATCCACCGGATAAACGATGTTAGCCACCTCAATTAGAACATCAACATCGATTCCTACGGGGTGGACATAAGTATGATTAGCTAAGGAAAGTCTAAGGTCGGTCTTGGCTGGTTTCTCTTTAGTTAACTTATTATAGATTGACAATGGCATTATGTTCACATCGGTCCCTTGATCGGCCAAGGCATTTATATTGTCCATGTCACCGACACTAACTGGTATCACGAAATTCCCTATGGTGTCTCGTTTTCTTGTTAACGGTTTTTTTATAACCAACTCATACAGAGGTTCCATAGGTAAGGCGTCGTATTCTTCTTCCGTCATTTTTCCTTCAAGAGCTTCCCTAAGAACTTCATTGTACCTAAAGTTGTTTACTTGGTTTGCAATGGTTTTCTTGTTAATTTCGTGCTTAAGGTAGTACTCAATGGTCTCGTGTTCATCATTAGGCACGAGACTCATCCTTCATGCTTTCCTCGGTTTTCCACATCTCGGCCCTTGCATTCTCGGGAATAATGGAAACGGCGTTTACAAATGAAGTGGGAGGCAATCGTTGCTTCTTACGAGCACTTTTTGGGAACCTTTGTTTTGGTAAATTCAATTACCAAATTCATCATTTCTTTCATTTTGCTTGCATTTCCTCTCTCGCCTATAAACCTCCTCTTCAAATCGGCTAATCTCTCTGTATGAGCTGCCATGTACTCCTCATTTGATCCTTGAAGCTTGGTGAAAGTGGTATTGGGAAGTAGAACAGGCGCCTTTCGAACTTGGGTTTTGCTCGCGACTGGGATTCCGAAAGAGGTGTGGAGCGTTTGGTGGAGTGGGCGGATTTGACGACCTCTCGAGGAATTTGTACGGGTGCTCTTTTTCGCCTTTCCATAAGATAATCAATTCCTCTCGATGGCACTCAATTGCTCTTCGAGTGTATCGGAGGATTCGGAAGGAGTGGATATGGCATTAACCACGTTAATCGGAGTTCCGGATATTCACTCCAATCTTCGTAGCTTTGATCGGCAAGCTCCTCTATAATATCCTATGAATTTCTCGCATTACGATCACCGTGTCTTCCACCGCGGCTCGATCAATGGATCGTCGAGTGATGAAATCGGTATGATCGTAGAAGATTTGGATTTGAAGCCAAAGATTAATGCCATGGTGTGGAAGTCTACGGAGTAGTTCCTTAAATCGAGTCCATGCTTTGTAAAGAGACTCACCTTGGAGCTGCTGGAATGTCAAGATGTCTCGCCTAAGCTTAGTGGTTCTCCCGGTGGGAAAAATTGAGCAAGGAAGCGAGAGGTAAGATCATCCCAACTTGAGATGGAGCCGGGAAGTCGCTCAAGCCAATTACTAGCTTGGTCCCGTAGAGAAAATTGGAAGAGACGCAGCGCGTGGTCTCCCGAGTAGTAGCATCAAGGTCGATGGAATCGACGATTTTGAGGAAATCCTCGATGTCGATTTGGATCTTGAACGAAGTCCATGGAATGCACATCCGTTTGCACCAACCGGATGGTGTCGGATCGCAGGCCGTAGTTTGGGCTTGGTCGGGAAGCTCAATGGTGTTCCTATAGCCTAGGTGGCTTGGTCTCGAGTATTCACCAAGAGTACGGGCTCTTGGCGGGTCATTTGGTGGTGGGTTGATGAGTGGTGGTTGGTTATCACCTTCCATGATGAAAAGTGATAAGATTACGAACAAAGTTCACGAAGAAGGGGATAGACAAGAGAAAGCTAAAAATGAGAAAATTTTACTTGATAGGAATCAAGCAAAGAACCTAAACGAGGTGGACCACTAACTAGCTATTCTATTCCCAGGCGCCAAAAACTTGATAACGCTACACGCGTCGTTCGGGGTCAAGGAAACTTCCTTTTCTTCGAGCAAGTTTTATAACACCCTAGGCGATGAACCTAATCGTTGTAGTGTAGTAATTAGGGTAAGCCACGGTATTGATATCATTCTCTAGGGGAATAGGAATGCTAGTAAGGAGTTACTACGCTAAGGTTAAGGTTGAGGAAGATTATTTTTTGTATTTTTTATATTTTATGAAATGCAAAGGTGCGAATCTCGGGTATTGGATTGGGGGGGGTTGGTATTTCTACCGATTACTCTACTATTATCTAATTATCTAAACTAAGGTTGTGGGAGTCTATGTCTAATTAATGTGTGCTCGTATTATAGTTTAAAGATGTGTTTACTTAGATTGTACTACTCCTTAATTATCTCCTATTGATGGTTGAGTTGTCACGTCCTTATTCTTAGTTGCGTTGTGTGTCTAAAGTTCTGGGTATGCGTTTCTCCCTAACTCTTTGAACTTACCAAAAGGTCTCGTCTACAAAACCCACTAGGGATAATAAACTCTTACTCTAAGGCACTCTTTGGATGGTTTAGCTTACAACTACTCAGGTAATTATATTCTAAGGTTCACAAAGATGAATCAAGCATTAAGTACACAACGAATGACCTATCGCATTACTAGATCATTAATCAACTAAGATAAGAAACAACCAATCAATATTCAATAATTAAGTTTCATACTTCCTAAGCAAACACACAAATAAATTAGCCGGACATGGAGAACATGCAAGCATACACACAAATAATCAAAGACATAATTGAATTAATGAAGTAAATACTTATCTTGATGTAAGATAGGGTTTAAAACCCTAAATATCTGTACAAGACACCTTAGGTTCGGTTTAGGTTTTCACCCAAAAGACTCTCTAAAACCGAAAAATCGGATTCTATATATAAGATTACATATGCGACGGTGTCACCTTATGTTTCGTGGCGCCGTGTCGCCGTCATTAGGGTTTCGTCTTGGCCACGTTAACCTTGCGACGGCGTCACCTTATGTCCGTGACGCCGTCTCTTCTTGACCGACGTCGTCGGATTGCATCTAGGCCGTCCGAGTAGCGACGGCCTACTCTTTTACAACCGGACGTCGTCACTTGAAAATAAGAGTTTTGGGTTCGAACCGTCACAAAAATCCTCGGACGGGCCGCATTAGCACCGACGCGTCGCCTTCTAATTTCAAAGAATTTGTGAGTGTCTCGATTTTGACTTTGGCCATTTTCTTCATATATTCGCCTTTTCGTCCAAATAAGTGCCATTCCAGCATTTTGCCTTCAAGAGACCTAAAAAGTGAAAAGGAACGATATTAAGCAATAACGGATACAAAAGTGATCAAATAAGGGCTAAAACGACCCCTCAAAATGGTACCTTTTAAAACCTTATCAGGCAATAAAAACTTGTTCCTGGAATGACCCAATAGCCTATCATATGTTCCAACAAACCCTAGTTGACTCAGTAGTAGCCTTGTTCAAAAGCCAGACCAAAGATAGGCAATTTCATTTACCTTCAACTACTAAGACAAGGCCTTGGTGAATCATTTGAAGACTTTACCGAATGATTTAAAAATGAAACAATGAAAATCCCAGGCCTTAGTGATTAACAACTTATCGGAGCTTTCATAGCCGAAATGACCGACGAACAGTTCTCAGAGTAGATGGGTTGTAGACCACCTACAACGTGGAAGGAATGCTTTGAACTAAACGCTAAATGGCGAATTGGAGAAAATCCTCCAAAAGAAATCACAATGAAAATGATGCGTTGTGTCCTGTTTTAAATTTATAAAATAAGAAATACTAGGACTAACACATTCTAACGAGCAGTGTACCCAATCATGTGAAATATAGCCTAGGTAAATCCGAGTGTCATCCCAAGAGTTGTTGGTCTGGTGAATAAGGCGTTAATTTATCCTAATAATTAGCAAGGTTGTTTTGTTGAAACTTTACCATGAACTAAAAGAATCAAACATGGAGAAAGAAGGAGGAAGTGATGTCGCTAAGAAATGACTTAATTATGATGCACAATATCTAGTCCCTTGTCCTATATAGTGGTTAAATATCATTAGGCTCAGATGGTTAAAGCTACCTAACCTATAATCCTAGATTCCAACTCCTATGGTCAATTCGTCGGTAGTCTAGTCTTACTCATTATGTGAAAGCTATCTTCTAGACCTATTCTTAGTGATCTAACACTAAATCAATGTTTGGTCCACTCAAGGTTCCCGCATTTCTTAAGCATCTCTAATAGTGTAGATAGTCCTATTGTAAATTCTTACACAAGGGAGATGTTAGTCCTATAGTCAATTCTTACACACTCCTCGCAACCTTGGCACACTAGCTTTCTATGGTCAATACTAACTAGCATACTAGGTAATACCTAACTTCAACACTACTAAAACACGGGGATCATTGATAGGCTAGAAAGATATCTATATAGAGAAAACAAAGAAAAAGGACACAACCAAAGCATAGATTAACATCAATAATGAATTCATCAAATGATTAAGTGTAAAGCTTAATTGAATTCAAACTACAATAAACTAGAATGACATCTACTTTCATGAATCGATTGTCATGACTAGAAAAGTCTTCTTCTTTCCATCCTTCTGACTCTTTTATTTGTGTTCTAAAGCTGCTCTCCCCAAACCTTAGGTGGGGTTTTGGGAAAGGGGAGATATGTTCCAATGCAGAATGCATAAGTATTTATAGGCATATTCTTGTACGAATTAGTTACGGCTCAACCGTAAGTGAGTGGTTATGCTGTAAACCTTTTTTATACTTGATCTTTTCTCTGGATACAATGATACTTACGGTGTAACTAAATCGACCAAGTTATGCCGCAACCTTCATACATGGTCAACACGTTTGACTTCTATGGCGTAACCTCAAGATCAGGTTACACCCGTAGAACTCTCGTAAACATTTACTTCATTTTTTTGTTGTAACCATATTACTTGGTTACGGCGTAACCTTCTTGATACTTGAATTTGGCTATTTTTTGGATATCTACGGTGTAACCTAATCGATGGAGTTAGCCGTAACCTTGAGCGACGCTGACTTAGTCTTCTAATGATATCCTTGTGTAAATTCGTTAGCTTTCTATCAAAATTCGTGTTTCTTCGTTCCAATGCTCATTTATACCATGAAATGAAATAATAAGTAATAAGAATATATATTCATGCAAAACTGCACAAATAGTAAGCATTTGAGGGGGAAATTGACTATAAATATCAGGACTATTTGATGCTATCAAATATCCTCCCACTTAAACTCTATTTGCCTTCAAGTAGACCTTTTTAGAATCATTCTTAAAAATATAACTCCCAAGATAGCTTGGAAGATATGAGTTTAAATACTCCCTATTCTAGAAACATCAAAGCCGAACACCTCATGAAATGGGAAACAAAAACACTCATACGCTCTCTAATATCAATTTTGGTGTGATCACTCATAAGAACAGTCATAACATGCATTCTATCATAGGCTTGGCGGTTACAAAAAACTCCACCACTAGAGCTAAGGTCAAGAAAGTTCTTAAAGGCAACATTGGATAAATAAATGTAAAGGCTAAAGGTGAGTTATTCCTAAAGTCTTTACTCACTAGCTATGGCAAAGGCGAAAAAATAAATGATATATAACCAAAACCATGGCCAAGATACCAATGATTGCTCAATCCCTCATCTAAGCTTGAAGCATTGAACAATAAGAATAAAAGTGGTAGGATAAGACATGGTCACATAATAAGCTATAAAAATTTAAAAATAAACAAACAAATAATCTTAACCTATAATCAAGTTGTCACCGCCTATCGCCCATCCCTAATCCAAGCATCAAGACACGGAAACCGGTTCACCAAATAACGAGTTAGTGTGCTAATATAAGTTAACATATGATGGTGATAAATGCACACTAACTTGACCTTCCAAAATCTAGTTGGTATAATGTAGTCACCAACTCATTTTTCAATCATATGTATACGAGGCGTTTCAACGAATAAGCTCGTAATCAATCGCATGGATTCGCGTTTATAGTGTCCATCATTGAGGTTGACACTAATCTATTCTTCATCAACTATAAACTACAAGAGTACACACACATTTTTTATATTTTTTTATAACTAATATAATAAAAAAAAGTTCACCCTCCCCCCCACTTGAGATGAATCATAAATGTAACTAATGAGGAATACGGGGGGTCTTCAATGATCTTCAAATATGTGTCTTCCACGTAAGTGTGATTCCCGAACCTCTCAACTTGGACCAAAGACTTAGACAAACGACAACTTACCAACCATAGAATAAAGACTACACGGTAGGCTAAAGTGATATGGTGTAACAAAACAATACATATTTGGGTTAAGAAATGAAAGATTGGCTCAGAAGGGTGTATCTAGGGGTATCTTGCACTAAAGGTGAGTGCAACAAAAGGGTTTATCATAGGAGGTCGGCAAGTCGAGGTGACAAGTCGATAAACACACACAATCATAACACATATGGGCTATTTTGGTTTAAATCCTAGAATATTGCCTTTTCAAACTATTTATCCCAAGTGCATCAAGAAAACTTAATGCACTACTCATCTATGGTCTCGAAATGATAAAATTTCCAAGTTCTAATGCATACAATATTATCGGCACTCAATATTTGAATGATTATGTAGTATAAGAAAAACGAATATAAGGGTAAATCTTACCAGTGAAATCAAGGGTTGTTGTGTGCTCGGCTAAGATCTACTCTAGTTAGGTTAGTAAAAAGTTGTCAAAATTTTTCAAAATAATCTAGAAAAAACAAGGGGCAAGATAGCAAAGTTGTAACATTTATCATTTCTATTCTTCTCCCCTTACTAAAGTTGTACAAAGCCCCATTTGTACCAATCATAAGAAATTACTAATAGAACAGAAATGAGAAAAAAAATACTTTCCTCAAAAACTTGTGTCAAGTAAGTCTAACACAAAAAACTTCATCGGAAACAAGTTACGGTGTATGGTGTAGGTCAAAGTACCCCTTTACTCCGTAGAATCCGTTTGTAACAAATTCTGAAATCTAAACATGCAAATGATCATAACCGCAAAGTACTAGATATTTCAGAAATTAAAAATACGTCCTAAGAGTTAAATTATTACAGACATAACATGAATTCAAATTGTTTAAAGAGACATCAGGAAATTGTTCATAAAAACCCACACAAATGAGATATAACTCCTCATCCATAGAGTTCCCAAAATTGTTGGGAGGTGGAAGGCATGCCGGAGAATGGGCCGTACGGATCGGAGGTGGTGGTTGAAGTTGCTCCTGGGAATGATTGTTGAGCAGACATGAAAGTGACCCCCTGCTGGACCCCAAGATTAGGCACATTGGGCACGTAGACCTAGGGAGGTCCATTGAAGCGGGGGTGGTCAAGGTACATGTGTTGAAGCATCTAACTTATCTTGTCCACACTTCATGCATAGTATCTCTGCTGCTCCTAATGCATCTGTCTAAACCCACCATAGAAACCATCAAATTGGATATTCATCCCTGACACCATAGCGGTTATTTCATCCACATCCTCCATCAAATGAGATATGCCTCTCTGCATATCTGCCTTCCTCTCATCCATAGCCCTGAGCCTATTCCCAATGCTCCTAACATGGAACTGCCTAACACGGTATTCTCCAACATTTCCCTGGCTACAACTATCTTGGGAACTCCCAATCCCCACTGATCCATCTCTTGCAATGACGAGTTCAATCTCAGTCTCACCAGCCCCATTCAGCCTACAAATACTTAACTCACAAAGCTTCGTAATACCCAGCAAACTAGTCTCCTGTCCCCTGGTCACAACACTCAAAGAAACAAGGCTCATCAAACCCAAGACCCTAGCCAATCTACCAATGAGATGAGCCCTGTGAATGAAGCTCCTCCTATTTTGGAACCCCTTGGCTCCACCAAACATAAACTCGGCCAAGTGCCAAGGGACATCAACCATATCACCACCATCCATGTTTTGCAAGAAACAAATGTTACCAACTGTAACCTTCTCTCTCCTTGAATGCCTACCTGCAACAAAAATAGCAATAAGCCTGTGAACTATCAGCAGTGTGGGCTCTTGATGGTGGTGTAGAACGGCAGGCTGGAAGTATCATAGTTCACAGCTCTGAAGATCAGGTCAAAGTAAATCCTTGGGTTGTAGTTGTGGGGTCTGGCCCTCCTACAAGCTACATTGAGCTCTGCAAACATATCATAATTCAATTCCCTCACTGCGTATATCCCTATGGCTAAAATAAACTCCCGCATACTCAAAGACCTTCTCACCCCTCCAATTTGAAACGCGAGTACTCCGTCTTCGTTTAGGGCAGTAATGTGCTCCCTAAACTTCACATGGCCAAAAATTCCCTCACATACTCGTAAATACCGGTTTATGAATCTTAAACACTCTTAACCAAGCCCAACAATTAAATTTCCCATTCTCGCTCTCATACGTTACTTTGAAAAATCTCTTCAATGCCTTAGCGGCATTCCCATGGTTAACTGTTTCAAACTCCATTAATTAAGGGTTTCGGGCCAATCAATTTCTTTCTTTAGTAGGACTTGAATTTCGTCCCTGTATTCCCTCCTTCATCGTTGATGTAGTGAGGGTTGTTGAATCTTAACCACTCCATAAGGTTGGCTGCAAAGAATAAGCAAAACGTTACATTAGATTGTTATTCAGACAAAGTTATGACGTAACCCTATTGATTACGTCGTGGTATCCTATTGAAATATTATTATGGCGTAACCATATTCACTGGTTACACCATAAACCCTTTAAATCACATCTCCCCACGTTTCTCACAAAAGATTACAGCTTAACCCTATCATTTAAATTACGCCGTAGGATTCTATTAAGGACTCCACTTACCATTGTTACACAATAATTAATCATCATTATTACGTCGTAACCATAACAATTTACCAAAACCACTTTTATAATCCAAATTAATGCCTATTATTATTGGGCTCAAGTTTCGACCAAACCCATTGTCATAATAAAAAATTAATCAAAACCCCTAATAATCAATTGATTTCCTAATAAATTTCTAAAACAAGTAAAAGCTTAAATATGAATCAATCTCGCATCTAATTCACGTACTATGAACAAATAAATAAAATACCCCTAATTATTAATTAAAAATCCCAATCGAAGATCAAACCTAGACAAAAATTATGAATTGAAAATCAAGAGAAGGTATAGGAATGATTACATGTCATGTAGGGATCCTTGGGGTTGATATGAAAAACAATAGAAAATATTTTCGAGTTACCTTTTAATGTAGCGGCGGCGACTAATATTTTAGGGTAAAAAATGAGCTCTACACCGAACAAACCTTTTATACCCGATGGGAGTTACGTAGTTATGCTGTAGCCCAAATTACGAAGCCTTACAAATTATTAATTAAAAATCTCTACGCCGTAGGTTGGTTTTTGACATGAAATATCTTTGAAAACTTTTACACAATGAGAGAATGAATTGCGTACCTTTAAATCCATGCAAACTTGAAAAATCATTCTACGAACACCTTACCTTAAACGTAGTATGCAAGATGTGTCTATCTTCCTGTGAGCTAGCTCCTAAAAATCCATAAAAATATAGATTAGAAACCAAAACATGAAAAATACCTTAAATTCACCAAATAAAATTGTTCCCGGCAGCGGCCCTAAAAACTTGAAGCGTTACATCCTGTTTAATATTTATAAAAAAAGAAATACTATGACTTACACATTCTAACGAGCAGTGTACCTGATCATGTGAAGTATAGCCTAGGTAAATCTGAGTGTCATCCCAAGAGTTGTTGGTCTGGTGAATAAGGCGTTAAGTTATCCTAATAATTAGCAAGGTTATTTGTTGAAACTTTACTATGAACTAAAAAAAAATTAAATATGGAGAAAGAAGGAGGAAGTGATCTCGCTAAGCAATGATTTAATTATGATGCATAATATCTAGTTCCTTGTCCTATATAGTGGTTAAATATCATTAGGCTTAGATGGTCAAAGCTACCTAACCTATAATCCTAGACTCCAACTCCTATGGTCAATTCATCGGTAGTCTAGTCTTAGCTATTAAGTACCAGCTATCTTCTAGACCTATTCTTAGTGATTTAACACTAAACCAAGGTTTGGTCTACTCAAGGTTCCCGCATTTCTTAAGCATCTCTACTAGTGTAGGTAGTTGATAACATCAAATAGTCCTGAATATTAAGTGTCAATTTCCCCCGATAATGCTCGTATTTTGTATCATTTATATGGATTTACGCTTGTTTTCCTCTATATTTCACTTTCAGGTAAATTACAAGCATTGGAGCTAATGAGACGCGGATTTGGTGAGTTTATTGATGATATATGATAGAATGCTCATTTTGAAGATGTTACGGCGTAACTCTCCTCCCACATTACGCCGTGACAGAAGCGTGGCTCAGAAAACCAACTAAACAGAAGATTATGGCGTAACTCCCTCCTAGGATTACGTCGTAACTAACTAGGTCAAATGATGTTCCGCGCCGCTGCAAGCTACGTCGTAACTCATTCCACAATTAAGACCTAACCACGATTTATTGAAGATACGGCGTAACTCAGTCCTGATGTTACGCCGTAACCAGCTTTTTTAGAGCAAAATACGAAGAAATGGATGTTACGGCATAACTCTCAATTTAAGTTACGCCGTAACCAGATCTGGCCTATAAATACCGCCCAAATTCTAGCATTTCTATTCATTCACTTCACACACCAAATTAGAGAACGTGGGTAGAAGGTTGAAGGCAGATGAGGAGCATACGGAGCCATCTCCAAGGGAGAAATCACTCCCCTACGATAAGCATTATCAATTTATCATTTTTTTACTTTCAATTCATGTATTTCAATATGTTAAATATTGAATTGATTGTTTTAGTTAAAATGAGCGGCTAAGCACCTCTGGTGCTAGCCAAGTTATGATTCCTTAATTGTTTTATTTTTTATGTTTAAATTGCTTCCGTATAATTGTTTCTAGTGTATGCATTCATAGTTTGTTGGTAGCTACCCTTGTTTCAGTAGTTTTGAATGGCGGTAGTGGCTAGTTACTTAGGAGATATGACGAAATGGCCCTAAGTAGGTAGACTAAGTGGAAGGTTAAGAATTTACCAACTGGCGACCCTTCTTCGCTTGTGCGATTTGACCAACTTATCACCTACCATTTGGATGAACTTAAGAAATTAGGGATGAGTATTTAAGATGCTAGCGCCCGGGCACTCATTGTTATAATCTTGCATGTAGCGGAACTTAATGACTTTTCTTAAGGGACTAAAAACAACTGGACTTTAAAGGGTCACCTATTGATCTCCGGTGGAAACCTTTGCTGATAGGTTATGACAAACTGACCAAATGTTGTCCAAGCGACTTAAACCCCCACTTGAAGCAATTGGAAGTAATTAAACATGAACTTAAATTGATAGGATGACTAACTAGGTAGCACACTTCTCCTCTATTAATCACAACCCTCACCTTTATTTGCTTTCTTTTATTTTCTTGTCCTTAGTTATTAATTAGTCATTTCAACCTTAAATTTGTGACACCTAGACTTAGTTAAAGTCCGTACACATAGCTCTTGGGACGACCTCGGTTTTACCGAATACTACACTAAACACGACCGGGTACACTGCCCGTTAGTGAATAGGGTAGACCATAGGTATAACGAGACAATATAAATATTAAAACCTGGTCAGTAAAACCTGCATGAAATTTTTGGCGCCGCTGCCGAGGAGTTATATTAGGATTTCATTAAGTCTTTCATTTATGTTTTGTTTTAAATTTTCTCTATTTCTCATTATTTCTTTTTAAGTTTCAGGTGCCATGGAAGTTGTTAACATTGATGACCTCACTCTTGAGGAATATTTGGTGTTGACGAGAGAAGAACAAGGGTCGGGGCTCGTAAGACCGGCAATTGGAGCTAATGTCCGTTTTGAGATTAAAGATCAGTTTATGAGGGAGCTTCGCGCTAACCCTTTTTTAGGAAACAGGGACGAAGATGCGTATGAGCACATTGAGAATGATTTGTACATCGCAAGTGTTTTCAACATTATGGGTGTGTCTCATGACGCTGTTATGTTAAGGGTGTTCCCTATGACTCTTACTAGGGGAGCACGAAGATCGATCGAAAGATTGCCCGCCGGGGCAGTTGATACATGGGCTCTTCTGAAAAGATACTTCATTCAAAGATATTGCCCACCTTCTAAAGTATCAAGACAACTAGCCAAAATACATAATTTTAAACAAAATGACAATGAGCGTTGTATCAAGCCTGGGATAGATACAACGATCTTCTGTACAAATGTCCAACTCATGACCTGGACGGCCAACAAACGGTCAACATCTTTTACAAAGGTATCAACATAACTACAAGACAGATGCTGGACCACCAAGGACCAATTGCAAGCATGACCCCTGCTCTTGCCATTTAAGCCATCCAAAAACTGGCTGGTCACTCTAAAAAATGGCATGATGGAGGAAACCAAAGAAGCTTGGACAGAAATTCTGAAGGCATTGCCACCATCGCAAGCAAAATAGAAAACCTTGGAAGAGATATGAAGAAGCTTCAGGAAAATGTTCATGTTATTTGAGTAGGATGCGATAAATGTGGAGGAGGACATTTAGCTAGAGATTGCCCTATGGAGAGCATAAGTCCCCAGATCGAAAAGGTTAAGTATGGAAAAGGAAAACCCTTCCATCATGGTTATGATCGAAATCACTACAAGGAAGAAAAACCTTTACTTGAAGAATCAATAAATAAATATTTGGAGGAAGATACCAAGCGATAGGCCAACAGGGACACATTGTTCCAAATTTTCAAGACACAAGAGCCACCCTCCTTGCTCTTCATGAAGGATTAGAAAACAATGAAATGAAATCTATGATAAGGGCAAATGAAATTAATAAAGACAACTCAAGTGATGATAGTTTCTGTAAAGCCATATTTTCCAATAACGGAAAACCTCTTTACACCCCTTTCAGGTACGATGAAGAGGAACTTGCGGGATTCCCCAAACAAGCGATTATTAAAGATGACAATACAAGCTTTCAGAAGAAAGAACAACATACTGAAATAGAAGTTTTTATGGAAAATGAAGTAAAGTTAAAAGCTAGATGTTCTGCAGTTGTCCTGAATCAGATCCCTCTAAAGGAAAAGACCCAGGAAGTTTCATTCTCCCTTGCTCTATTAATAATTTGCATAATATTAATGCCTTAGCTGACTTAGGAGCTAGCATAAGTATGATGCCAGTATCCATGTCTTGGTCCTGTCAAACCCCTTTGCATGACTATTGAAATGGCTGATAAAACGGTTAACATACCTAGAGGGGTAGTTGAGAATGTGCTAATTAAAATTAATAACTTTACTCTTCCTGTCGACTTTGTCATTTTAGATATGGAAGAAGATCTTGACATTCCCTACAAACTTTCCCCATGAACCAATGAATGCGGGGATCGAGTCAAGCTAGTGACTTGGTAATCAAAAACAGTAGCACACACCATATGGGTTTTCACCCATATTTCTGATTTCTTTCTACTTTCTACCACCCTAGTGTGGGGGAGTTGCCCATTGCAAAAAAAAAAAAAAAAAAAAAAAATGTACATATCAAAAATAAAATAAAGGCCGTAGTATTTCCCTTTTACGTTCTATGTTTCGCATAACCGCGGTACTTTGAATATTGAGGGCAATATTCATTTCTAAGTGTGGGGGAATTCTCACGAATTTTATCATGTAATTATACCACCCATTCCCGTTTTGGCCAAAATTTTTTTGGAGTAAGTGTTTTCACTCACTCAGCAAATGGTAATCAGTCCGCCATGTCTAACCCACATAAGGATTGGCTAATCCAGGAGCAAACGGCTCTTGGTAAAGATATCTCAAATCCGTTTATGGCTTGCAATTTGCCCAAAATTGTATGGTGTTCAACTCGCCATATCTTTAATTAGTGAAAATTTGGCTAGCCCGCAAGTTTATGGCTTGTGGTAAAGGCAGTTGGAAAGCCATAATTGGTAATCGACTCACCAAAGATAATATTGATAATTTATCTAAGAGTTGGCTAGTCCAGAAGCAAACGGTTTATGGTAAAGACAAATCAAATCCGTTGAAAGCTTATGATTTGCTCAAAATCATTTGGTTATCATTGTGCCAAGGTTCTTACTTGAACTGAAACAATTGGCTACTCCAGAAGTAATGGCTTTTGGTAAAGAGATGAAATCCATTAAGTTTTTTCAAAAGATTGCTAGGGACTAGCAATATCTTAGTATGGGGGATTGATGAGTGTGCAAATACTCATCATTTTTATACCATTTAGAATGCCAAAAATATCTGAAAACACTCAGAAATACATCAAAATGATAAAAATATCACAAATAAGTGTTTTATGTGTTTTAAATGCAAAAATGCCAAAATCAGATGAAAAACGTATCAAGTTTGCATAATTGGCAGTTTTAGTCCCCCAAGTTTCAAAAGTTGTCAAAAATAGTCCCTGGTAAATCAAAATAAAGAAAAATATCATTTAAAGTTCATAGGGATTCATGAGTTGTCAAAATTGGTCCTTGAAATTTAAAATTGCAAAATTACAACTTTAGTCCCTCAAGTTTGAAAAATGACATAAATAGTCCTTTGATATTTAAAAATAGAAAATAATCAAAATTAGTCCTTGTACTATTCATATTTGGCAGGAATGGTCCTTGTGTGAACTTTGGAAAATGGGCAGGTTCAACCCCTCAATTTGGCAGAAATTACATGAATGGTCCTTGTATATTTAACAAACCAAACGGACCTTTGTTATTAATCCAACCCAAACACAACCCAATCCAACAACCCAGCTAGCCCAATCCTAACCCAAGCCCAACCCCGTTATTAATTAAAACGGTCAAAAAAGTCCAAAACCAGTTTCACTGTACATCTCTCTCACACGAGCGCGCCAAAACCAGATGACCCATCAAACCACCATGGTTTTCAATTCCACCCTTTACACCTCACCCTAACAGCTGTTTAACAACCCCCTAACACCTCCACATCCACCAAAATGCATTAATTGATAAAACCTGCTCAAGACTTTTTCCCGCCAAAATTGACAAATGGCGAATTTGATGAGTTGGAGAGATCCAATGGCTGGAAATAGGTGGGAATGATTCAGAGGTCGACAGGAAGCTGAAAAAGATCAATATATAGAAGCTAGAAGCAATGTAGCAAACTATCTAGTGTAATTTTTAATTTCTCATGTCGTTTTAGTTAAAATTTAAATTCCAGTGTAATGTTAAGCTTTCAAGTACTGTTTCTAGCAATTTCAGTGTATTGTTAAACTTTTTCAAGTATCAATTTCAAGTTTAAATCATATTTCCAGTTTATGCAATTTTTCAAGTTCAAAATCTCAATGTGTTCTAATGTTGTTGTTAGTTGTTATTAAGGATTGATAAGCCCACATAAGCTCCTAGATAGCTTCTAAAAGCTATTAGAAACCCTTAAAATTAGTTCTAGATATAAAACTCAAAAATACAAGAAAATACCAAAAAAATTAGTGAAATATAAAAATCAAGAATGAAGAAGAGAGAAATTGGAGCAGGGTTGATATTGGATGGCCTTGGGTTTAGAGCTTCTTGGGAAGCTATAGGAAGTGGTTTCAATCCTTGGTTCTCAGTTTTCACTTGGAAACCAATTTGTAAGCTTTTGCTTCATTTTTGGCATTTCACTGTTTGTGTTGTTCTTGAGCTTTAAGCTTTGTATCTTTATGTTTACTAGTTGTAGTTAAGTATAATTAAGCATTAAAACCAGTTGCTTGTTCAATAGAATTGGTAGTTGCTTAAAATTTTAGCTTAACAGTCAAATTAGCATAATTGTCAATCCTAGGTTCTATGTTGTTATTGTTGTTGTTTAATGTTCATTTAGTCCCATTATATGATATTATAAAGTCTGGAATCAATAGAATGGTCTTAATCTGTGTTAAGCTTTGAAAAGTTTCAAAACAGTCAAGTATAGGGGTGTTTGGATTCATTTTTGTACATGTGCTAGAGGTCATTTGTGTTATTGCTTGTTGTTTTTTTGTGTCTAATTAGTTCATAATAACTCATAGAAGCAATAAAATCCAGTCCTTGTTAGTTAAAAAGTCAAAATCTCTTTTAATTTCATCTCACTAGTTCACTGTTAGGATCTAGCTTGTTAAATTCATCACAGTAGCTTAAAACTTTTAACTTAGCTTAATTTCATCATAACTTAGGTTAATATAACATAATTAATAAGTAGGATTGATTTAAAATTCACTTAAGTCAACCTAGTAGTGTTATATAAAAAGTCAAATTTCAGTTTAATAGATTTTTGAATAAAATAAATAATTTTATATAGGATTTAATATTAGTTTTCAAGATTTGAGCTTTTGGGATATCAATATTCAACTGCTCATCTTTATCTTAGTAATTTTTATAATTTTCAATTAGCTTTTTAAACTGCTTATTTTCTAGCTTATTTTAGACCCTTTTTCAAAAACTTGCCCTGTGCACAGTTGAATAGGTCATTTTCACAAGCTCACACAGAGCTTATTAGTGAACCTTAGATTGTGTATTTTGGTTCTTTGGAAAGCTAACCTAGATGTCTTGAAGTTCCAATCTTAGTTTTTCACTTTATAGCTTATTTGATAGGGCTGCTAATTGCTTTTTCTTTGTCCCATTAAATTGCATAATCAGTGTACTTAAGCCATTTTCATAAGCTCATACAGAGCTTATTAGTGGACCATAGTGTGTAAACTTGGACTTTTTGGAAAGCCCACCAGCTAATCTTGACACCTCAGTTCTTGTTTTGAGCTTTTAAGCTTGTTTGATAAGCTTAATTAGCTTGGGAAATTAGCTGCAGGACTGTTTGGTTACTTGGATTAGTATAAGTGCTTATTTGATTATTAAAGCTTTTCAGTATGCTTGTTTGTGTCTTTTAGCTTAATTTGAGTAGCTTTAGCTTATTTATAACTTATTTCAGTTTGGTTCCAGTTTGTAAGCTTGTTTGAGCTTAAATTCATCAAAATAAGCTCATAAGCTTACTGTTGAGATTATAAGCTTGTAAACAGCTTATTTTTAAGTTTGAAATTTTTTGTTTTTATTAAAGTTGCATATTCTAAGTAGTTAAATAGTTTTCAAAAATAAAAATCACAAAAACATCATTTTTAAAATAGTGATAGCGTTTATTTAATAGAAATTAGCTTTTTAAATTTTCTTTTCAGCTTATTATTAAGCACTATCTGTTTTTATAATTTTCTTAGCTTTCTGTCATCATAGGATATTTTTAAAAAAAGTTTCATAATTTTCTTAGCTTGTTTAGCATTTATTAAAATTCAAAATAGTTAAAAAGTATTAAATAATTAATAATAAATAAATAAAAAACATAAAAAATATCTTTTCAGTTTTAAAATTAGTTTTATAATATTCTAGATTTTTCTGAGTTAAAATTTTATTTTTCCAGGTTAATTTTATATTTTCTTTTATTTAAGTGTATTATAAATAGTAATTAATTAATAATAAATAGATAAAAAGTCTAAAAAATATATTTTCAATTTTAAAATAAGTTTTATAATATTTTAGATTTTTCTAAGTCATAATTTTATTTTTCTAGCTTTATTTCATATTTTATCATATTTTAGGGTATTTATAAATAGTTAAAAATAGTTTTTAATTAATAATAATTAAATAAATAGTTATAAAAATAATTTTAATTTTCCAATAATTTTCTTTTATTATTAGGATTACAAAAATATCATTTTCATATTTGTAGGTCTTTTATTTCTTTAAACTCACGTTTTATTTTGTACGTTTACGTAATTTAATAAACGTACGTATTTACGTTTGTCTTATCTGATTGTTGTGCTTTATAATTCTGTATCCAAATATCATTCCAATCAATCAGTAGTGTAATTATTCACCAAAATCTTTACTGATCACTATCCTTAGTGATTATTCGACATCTGAAAGTTTTTAAACACCATTCAGTCTCCGTGGGACTTAACGACCTGTGGAAACACTATACTCTCCAGATCTTAATTGCATTGTTTCTGAGCTGTTTGAAGTTTATTACGGTTGACCATTCACAAGTGGTTAGCTTGTGTGATAAACTTGACTGTTTGGAAACGAATCAGTACTGCATGGTTAAAGGACTGTTATGCAAAATCGTTAAGGCTTATTATGTAATTCTAGAATGTTCTCAGATTAGTTTAGTATTACCTGTCGTACAAGGAATAGAATTGTAAACCGACTAGGGTTATCCTTATGCCTATAAAAGGACCCCTAGATTGGCATTAGAGACATGTTCTTAGAATACGACTTTTAGAGGTACGAATTCATAAGTGCAATATTAGAGAGTATTAGAGTTTATTAAGTTCGATATTAGAGCTGTTAGGGATTGTTAGTGAATCTGTGTATCAAGCAGGTTCAGAGTTTTTTTTAATAAAATCGTTGAAGTTAAAGTTAATTCTTCTTAGCTTTATTCAAGTAAATCCCGCATACTTAATAGAGTTAATTCAGTGTTTCATTGTTAGTGACTTAGGATTTATCCGAGGTTGCTAAGCCCTTACAAGCTACATAAAGTTAGTTTGGTTAGAGTACATCGATCCAACAAGTGGTATCAGAGCTTGTGTGGAAACTCGATTAAGAAGAAACCCTTAAAACCTAGTTAACAACAAACCCTAAAGATGTCAATCAAGCCGCACCACCCGCATCCATCACCTCACTAAGAATTCCTATCATCAAGAAGGAGAGTATGATCTTTGGAGCATGAAGATGAGGCAATACATTGCTATTATAGACCATGCAATCGTGGAATGTAATTGTCAATGGTAATGAAGTTGTTGCAGATCCTATTGAAGTTCTGGACAACCTAAACCACCTAAGGTCGTCTTGCCGCAGCTACAATAAGGAATCAAGAAAAGGCTCTCAACGTCATATTGTCTGCTATACACGATGGTCACTTACTCAAGCTTCATGATGCTAAGGATGCTAAACAACTATGGGCTGCTCTCAAGACAAGGTTTGGAGGTAATGATGCTTCCAAAAGATGCATGAATTTGTTGAAGCAACAGTTTGAAACATTCATTGTTGGTGAAAGAGAAGGTCTTGATCTTTGTGATGATTCCAAAATCTTCTTAGTATCTTGGAGTTATACAAAGCGAGGTATCTCATTGAAGATGCAAATCAAGTTCTTAATGAGTTTGCCATCTACATGGCATGTGATTGCTACTATGATCGAGGACAACTGGATTGGATGTTATGGACTTTGATGATCTTTACAACTATTTGAAGGTGTATGAGCATGAGATGAATGGACAAACAAGTTCAAAATCTCACAGATTGCTTTTGTGTCGCCTCGAAAAAGAGGCAAGACTTCCACTAAAAGTACTGCTTACCCTACTCAAAGTACTGTTGCTCAAAGTATTGTTACCTATCCTACCCCCAGCACAACACCAACAAACACCATTCATTCTGATGAAGTTGTATGCTCATTCTTTGCTATGCAAGCCACTCTACCTGTTACCTATGAAGAGGATTTGTCACAAATTGAAGAGGATGCTCTTGAAGAAATTGATATCAGGTGGCAAGTTGCCATGATCACTGCTAGGATCAAGAAGTTCATTAAGAAAACAGGAAAATGCATTGACTTCAAGCCTAAGCAGGGTATAATGTTTGACAAGACCAAGATCGAATGCTTTAATTGTCAAAGAACTTGACACTTTGCAAGAGAGTGCAAATTTGCTAAAAATCAGGCAAATAGAATGACTGAGAAACCCAAGCTTGAACTACAGGAAATCCCTATTACTGAAACAAAAGCTTTGGTTGCTCAAGAAAATCTATCAAAGGTTGACTGGAGTGCTGAGTTTGATGATGAACCATTAACCTATTGTATGGTAGCAGTGGAAGAATCAGTGGATGATGTGCTACGTTGGTGCAAGTTTTAAAAATTTATAAACACGATTTAACCGTCTAACCTATTAACACATACGAGCAAGTATACTCGTCCGTAATAGCAAAGTTTGGTAAGTCGAGATCGTCCCAAGGGATTTTGTGTTTGAAATTGATTTGTTCAAAAAGATTCCAACAAGAAAGCTTGTCAAGGCTTCCTCAAATAATTATGTTCTAGTGAAATTCAATAAGAAATATATACTTGTGTGTAGTCTATAATCAATCATAAATAGTATTCATGAAGGTTTGGTGTATACTCTTAATATGATGCACAAATCATAAGCAAATGATTCCCCAACCATGGTATATGTTTGTAAAAATAATTCTAAGAACAAAAACATTTAGGTAATCCTTTCGGTCCTTATCCCAATGATTATCCTATAGAAATTCCATTTGTTTGCAACATGTTCTTATTAAATTTGTTCTTACGAATCTTTCGACCCTTTCGTGATAAAAATGTTTCTAGTCTTGTTTTAATAAGCAAACATGGTGGTTGTCAATCACCATATCCCCATACTAGTTTGTCACTTCACTTTTTGAAATAAAACACAAGAGAAATCCTTTCGGTCCTTTTTCTTAAAACATGTTTTATCAACAAATCAAACCAAGATTAGTATTTTTCCAACAAACTCATTTAAACAAGATCATATGTACATGCATCACATTTTGAGAACACTAATATGATTAACTACATCCCAACACACAAGTATATCCCAAAACTACTCCATGATAATAATAATAACTAAACACAAATCATAACAAAGTAATTCCAACAATTCAAGAGAATAGAATTCCATAACAAAGTTCATAGAATACCTAAACTTTTGTGATTACAAGAATTAGAATTAGTGGATTGTAGCAACCACGCGCCTCAATCACCTAGATTCACCGTACAACCCAAACTACCAAAACTATGGATGAGAATTGTTCCTCCTTGCTCCTCGGACGTTTTCAAGAAGAACTAAGCTTTTGGGCTGAATAATATGGTTGGTATTAGTTTAGGTGTAAACTAATACAATTTTGGTTGTGTCACACCTAGTATACTAGGACTAGGTTCATTATATAGCCAAATGTGCTTGCTCAACTGACCAAAAACGTTCCCAACAAGTAAATATCAAGAAATGATCGGACTTCAACTGATTATGGGGAGTTTAGGCAATAATAAATGCAACTTTGTGTAACTGCAGTGCGAGAAACCGGATCGGTTTCGTATACCACCGGATCGGTTGCATTTTGACCCAACTCCCAGCCGGATCCGGTTACGGGTCGTGACCGATCGGCTGGGTTTGTGCTGTTTTGACTTTTTGTTGACTTTTCGCCTATACGCTTCATTATTTGCTCTCGCTGATGATTTCCAAGGCAAAACTTGATCTTTCCTTGCTGTAGATACTTAAAAATCATTGTGCTTCCCAATCATTGAATCCAAAAGCTTCCTAGCTCGACTTCCTTCCTCGAGAATCTTCCAAATGTGCATAAAAACTTCATTTCTTCATCATTCGTGATACCTAGCTACATATACACACACAATACGCATATTTTGCACTTTTTCAATAGTTATGAGTAAATATAGCCGATTATCATGCACAAAACTAACAATAACGCTACTAAAAACATGTTCATTTTAGGCTTTATCAAATTCCCCCACACTTAAGCTCTACTCGCCCTCGAGTAGGTCTAACATTTGCAAAGATTGATTTCAATGGCCTAGACACCATGGTTCCAAAAATGTAACAATTATCCCAAAAGAGATAATCATCGGTTTGCTTATAATATGTGAAAATTTTTTAAAAATGAACCAAACACTTTAGATAACATAACTAGAACACCTCACGAATAATTTTAAGAATTCACTCAATACTCATATATTGGTGGGTATATGTAAATCACTCAATGCCTAGTCATGATCAATGCTTTTTACCATAAGCTTGTACAAGTATCAAAACAAAGAAAATAAATTCATCAAAGAGGGCTTTTATTCGGGTTATAACGTTAAGGCTAAGGGTTCATAAAAGGCATGGATAAGGCATGGGATAGTTTATGAAATTGGTGTTAAAAGAAAAATAAAATCAAGTCTAAGCCTCCATGTTGCTAGCCATCATACGAACCACAATCCCGAAAATGATTATTTCACCTCTTCACATATCGATCTCCGCAAATATGTATAACTCAATTTAGCTCATTGGCTAATCAATATCCTTCATATAGCTCATTGGCTATAACCATTTTTTTAATAATAACTAAGTTCCCCCACACTTAGTGTAAGCATACACCAAAAAAAAAATCGAGAAAGACGTCTCTTTCATCCAAGATGGAAAATGGTACAACACTATATACAAAGTGTAGCTTCTTCATAATCATCAAAAACGATCCAACATTCCAAACAACTAGCAACAAACCACTAGACATGACAAGGGTTGGCTAAAGTTTAAAGTATAAAATATTTTTGTATTTTTTTCCGGATTTATCAAAAATGAAAAGATTGGCTCGGAAGGGTGTACTAAGGGTATCTAGTGCTAAAAATGAGCACTAACAAATGGGTCCATATAAGGGTGGTTAACTAACCGATGTGGTTAGCTAATATATCATTAGATGTAAATAGAAGGCCATTTGGTTTTATTCTTAAGGTGCCTTTTATCACTTGAACATATTTAGATCACTCGAAAGTGATTTTAACCGTAATGCATAACTAGTACAAGTTCTAGAATCGACATAATCACCGGCACACTCATAGCAAATATAAAACAAAAGATGTGTTTTATACAAAAAGAAACCTCACAAATTTGTGGAAAAAGGCTATTATGCATGCTAGAAAATGCTATCGAATCCAAAATGAATTACTTTCGCAATTTAGTTCAAATCCAAAATTTTTTAAAACCCTCATTTTACCATTGAAATTCCAAGTTATTATTTTATTTATTTATTTTTATTTTATTTATTTATCAATAATGCGTGACCATCAAGGGCGAATTTCTTCTAATCACTTGCATCCAAAAGTTATCTAAAAATTAAAAATGCGCATCATTTTTCCTATTTTCTTCCCTCCCCCATACTTAAGTTTTGCATTGTCCTCAATGTAATGAAAATGAACTTCAAAGTAAAGAAAATGGGAAAAATAAATAGTTAAAAGATACCACGGGATAGAATATGCAATATGCATATTGGGTCATAAGAAAGCATGTGAGTTATCCAACTCCAAACATTTGACCATCAATAAGCTTCCGACACATCCATCCTGCAAACAAAAACTGCACACGCAATACACAAAACCAAACAAATGCAAATGCTACTAAAAACTAGATAAAACCAAGCAAAATATGTTAATCATCCTAAAAAGATAGAAATAATATTGTTTAACACATCATAACCATTGTCTTTGAAACCATAATTCACGAATGATCCACGATCACTCTTCGTCCTCGCTCATGTCATCCCCTTCTTCATCATCATACTCAGCATCATCACTTTCGGTTACGTAGTTTTCGTCCACAATCTCCGAACGAACTCTCATCTTTTTCTTCTTTCCTCCAACTCCTGACGACGATCCTCCAACCTCGTAGCTTGCTCCACCAACCTCAGGTAATCGACCATATGGGGGCACTGGATCAGGAAATGGTGCATACCCAGGATATGGATACGGATAGGGTCCAGGATAAGAAGTGTAAGGGAAAGGATATGGTGGAACATTGGGTGGATTATAGGGTGGCAACTCGTAATTGGCTTCACGAGCCATGTGTTGAAAGATATGCATGGAATAAACATTGATGTAGTTGTTTCTCAACATCATCGAGTCTCTCCATACATCCCTACATTAAATCTCATCTAAATGTTGGTTCCACTCTCCCCAACCTGAATCAAAACTACTGGACGTACCCATTTGCACGTTCTCCATTGGTATACTCCCCTGCTGTTGTGGTGGTTGTTGTTGTTCTTTCGGTTCAATCCATAACCCCAAGGTTTTCAATCTCCTATTCAAAGCGTTCCCGAAACCTTGTGCAATCCACGTATCACTATAGTTTGGCTCTCCACACTTAGCCAATTCCTTATCAACATAATACCCAAGATTTTTCGCCAATCTTGTCACAAAATGTACTCCACAAATGTGGTTGTTGCTCTTGATTCCCGGGGCCCTCCTAGACAAATACTCGGCTATCTGTCAAACTGCATTACCGTCCTTAGTTTCCTCCAGCAACATCATAACCCATAAGTCCGGTTTCTGACATTTGTCCCTGCTTCCAAATCTATTAAATGGCCCGGTCACTATCAACTTGTGAAGTATCCTCATCAACGGATTCCTGATGGTTGAGGCATTCCTCCTAGCGCAAGAAGGATCTCCCACTTGATTCCAATAAGCTGGAATACTAGGATAGTCTTTTTCAAACCTCCGAAGTCTAGAAAAGTGAGCTTTAAATAATTGATGATTAACCTCATGTGGCTCATACAAACCAAGAGCCACGCCAAAAGCCGGCAAAGTGTAAGCATGATCCCTTCCACAAAGCCTAAACCAAACACAAATTTCCTTCATCAAGTTCCGAACATCTACCTTCCTTTCAAAATACAGGGTTTAAAAGAACTCCATACACCATTCTCGATAGACTACTTCATTGACGCTAAATGCTCTTTCCCATGACAAATCATTGAACGAATCTCCATCCCCTGGATAGACATAAGATGTTCGCATCATTCCTCTTAACTCATCTTCTCAATCACATTCCTCAAACAAATCCCAATCATCAATAGTCATTGTGCCTCTTCCCATGTCTATAATCGCACCACAAGTTCGTAAGAATGGTCTCCCTAATAGTAGTGGTAAACTCTTGTCCACCGGAATATCTAGGACAAGGAAATCTGCCAAATACGGTTGATAGCCAATTTGCACTCTCACATTCTTCACCTCTCCCATTGCCTTCGCTTGAGAATTATCCGCCATAGTAAGCTTCGAATGATTAGGTTGCAGATTACTTAGTCCTAAAGTCTTAAACAATGGATACGGCATCACATTAACACTCGACCCCGTATCGGCTAAAGCATAAACTGGTGTAGTCCCATTCACTTTGATCGGCAACACAAAATTACCCGGATCCTTATCCTTCCTTGGCATGCCTCTAAACAAAATTCGATCTCGCTCCTCCTCCGTGAGATTCTTATCTTCCAACCTAGCCCTTGATAGCATCAATGCATCCAACTTCTTACGGTAAAGCACATAATCTTGGAGTACTTCTATCACCGGTTTCTTTTCATTAAGCTCAAGAAACTTTTGTTCTAGGTTCTCTAAAATAGCTTCTTTTTGTTTGTCGGTTAAGGGTTTGAAAGTAGTGGTCGGTGATGATGGTGTGGAATCATTTTGGTGGTGGAGGTTGTTGTTGGGGTTAGTTTGTTTGATGAAGGTTTCTTCCGATTTGCCTTTCCCATCTTAACTACTTCCACCTCTTTCTCTTCCATGTTTGCACAAACTTCCACTAGCATCTCGTTTACTCCTTTTCCTTCTTCCAAATCAGTTATATTAATCCTCATTTCTCCCATTGCAAAATCTACTTGACACTTGGTCGTGACGAGAAAATCTCGACCAAAACTCACATTAGGTTCATCCGCATTCCCTTCTTCTAACACAACAAAATCCGTTTCAAAAATGTGTCCATGAATATTGACCTTGATTTTGACCATCCTTCTTCCATATGCTTCATAGTCCAAACGTACATGACCAATTTCGTCAAGAACCTTCTCCAAAATGTAGTTTTCTCCATAAGCCATATTAAGTTGCGCGTCCCAAGCACTTACTCCTTCCACACTACAAGGCGTTCCAAACCTCATTAGCGGCGAATCATACACCGTTAAAGGTGCTTGTGTGAACACTACGACTCTTCCCTTCTTGGGTAGTTGAACCTTGTTTTCACCCGTTTCCTCCATATTAACCGTATCAATCCCAAAATCTTTCTTACTTTCTTCCAAGATACCTCCAATCTTTTCCAGTGAACTTCCGGTATCCTTGAACATTTCATCCAAAGTTAAAACTAAAAATATAAGTTAAAACTCAAGACCTAAAAATGATAAAAATATAAGTTAAAACTAAGTCAGAAAGTCGAACCGGATCCGGTTGCGGGTTGCAACCGATCGGTTTGATATATATATATATATATATATATATATATATATATATATATATATATATATATATATATATATATATATATATATATATATATATATATATATATATATATATATATATATATATATATATATATAATTTTAATGCAATTAATGAGTCATTAAGATGTATTAAACTCTAGTTAATAAAGAAAACTCTTCATAAACCAATAATTTAATAACATAATAAAACCCATTAAACTAAAACTAAATTAACTACCAATTAAAATCTATCATTAAAATAATTAAACTTATAACTGAAAAATATTACTATCTAATCATTAATCATTAAAACTAAAATTAACTAAAACTTGATTAACTAATAAATAACAAATGTAAAGAAAATGAAAATAAATCTAAGAAATAATTAAACTACAAGACATAATCTGCAAATAGAATCTAAAATTACCAGAATTACTCTAGGAACCATAACACAAATAACTAAGAAGACTAGAACAATAAAATCGCAACTAAAAATTACACAGAAACTCCAACCAGATTCGGTTGGATCACCAACCGAATCGGTTGGTTTGTAACAAAAACCTTTTTTTCAACAAATTTAATTTCAATACTACCAATTTTACAGAAAATCGAAGAAAATTAAAGAAAATCCCCGGCAACGGCGCCAAAAACTTGATGTGCTACGTTGGTGCAAGTTTTAAAAATTTATAAACACGATTTAACCGTCTAACCTATTAACGCATACGAGCAAGTATATTCGTCCAAAATAGCAAAGTTTGGTAAGTCGAGATCGTCCCAAGGGATTTTGTGTTTGAAATTGATTTGTTTGAAAAGATTCCAACAAGAAAGCTTGTCAAGGCTTCCTCAAATAATTATGTTCTAGTGAAATTCAATAAGATATATATACTTGTGTGTAGTCTATAATCAATCATAAATAGTATTCATGAAGGTTTGGTGTATACTCTTAATATGATGCACAAATCATAAGCAAATGATTCCCCAACCATGGTATATGTTTGTAAAAATAATTCTAAGAACAAAAACATTTAGGTAATCCTTTCGGTCCTTATCCCAATGATTATCCTATAGAAATTCCATTTGTTTGCAACATGTTCTTATTAAATTTGTTCTTACGAATCTTGCGACCCTTTCGTGATGAAAATGTTCCTAGTCTTGTTTTAATAAGCAAACATGGTGGTTGTCAATCACCATATCCCCATACTAGTTTGTCACTTCACTTTTTGGAATAAAACACAAGAGAAATCCTTTCGGTCCTTTTTCTTAAAACATGTTTTATCAACAAATCAAACCAAGACTAGTATTTTTCCAACAAACTCATTTAAACAAGATCATATGTACATGCATCACATTTTGAGAACACTAATATGATTAACTACATCCCAACACACAAGTATATCCCAAAACTACTCCATGATAATAATAATAACTAAACACAAATCATAACAAAGTAATTCCAACAATTCAAGAGAATAGAATTCCATAACAAAGTTCATAGAATACCTAAACTTTTGTGATTACAAGAATTAGAATTAGTGGATTGTAGCAACAACGCGCCCAATCACCTAGATTCACCGTACAACTCAAACTACCAAAACTATGGATGAGAATTGTTCCTCCTTGCTCTGGACGTTTTTGATAAGAACTAAGCTTTTGGGCTGAATAATATGGTTGGTATTAGTTTAGGTGTAAACTAATACAATTTTGGTTGTGTCACACCTAGTATACTAGGACTAGGTTCATTATATAGCCAAATGTGCTTGCTCAACTGACCAAAAACGTTCCCAACAAGTAAATATCAAGAAATGATCGGACTCCAATGATTATGGGGAGTTAAGGCAACAATAAATGCAACTTTGTGTAACTGCAGTGCCAGAAACCGGATCGGTTTCGTATACAACTGGATCGGTTGCATTTTGACCCAACGCCCAGCCGGATCCGGTTACGGGTTGTGACCGATCGGCTGGGTTTATGGTGTTTTGACTTTTGTTGACTTTTCGCCTATACGCTTCATTCTTTGCTCTCGCTGATGACTTCCAAGGCAAAACTTGATCTTTCCTTGCTGTAGATACTTAGAAATCATTGTGCTTCCCAATCATTGAATCCAAAAGCTTCCTAGCTCGACTTCCTTCCTCGAGAATCTTCCAAATGTGCATAAAAACTTCATTTCTTCATCATTCGTGATACCTAGCTACATATACACACACAATACGCATATTTTGCACTTTTGCAACAGTTATGAGTAAATATAGCCGATTATCATGCACAAAACTAACAATAACGCTACTAAAAACATGTTCATTTTAGGCGTTATCAGTGGAAGAGTTTTATTGGAGCACAGCCTTTGATGAGGAACCAGGATTCGCTGCTTTGGAGTCCAGAGATGGTCTTGGAAGCTTTGATTGGAGCATGGAAAGTGAAGATGAACCTGTTCTGCTTGCTATGGTAGCTACTTCACCAAGTTCAACCCCTATCTCTGAGGTATGCTCTAAGTGTCATGATTTTTATCAAAAGGTGCTTACTGATTATGTAACTAAAAGAGATAATTGTAGAAGGGCTAGGTCTGAGGTAGCTGGTTATCAAATTACTTTAGAGTTAATGGAAGCCAAAATAATAACACATGAAAATAATAAAATGGCTTGGGCAGAAAATTATGAACAACAAGATTACCAATTAAAATTAAGTGAATGGAAGTTTGGATGTAAGGTTGCTGAACTAGAAAAGATAACTAAAGAAAGGGATGAACTGCTAGAAAAGTTTGTTGCTTGGGGAAAATCTGGTCTTTCACATGTTAGTTTTGTTGAAAAATGGAAACGAGCATACATTAAAACTGAACTAGGTTTTGGCATGGACTTTAGTAGCACAGAAGAAAACCCACCTAGTGATCAGGATGAATGTGATTTTGAGGATATAACAACTAGTGATGATGAACTCATTAACTATGTAGATACATCTAGTAATAAGGAATCAATTAGTCAAACACCTCCTGAATTTAAGAAAGACAAGGGTTATCATGCATTCCCTCATCCCACTGGTAGTTTTCAACCACTTAGGACAGATGTGTCTTGTTTTGGAGTAGACAATCTAGAGTTCAGGAAAAAGCTTATTGGTCAATCTAATACAGGTCCATCTAGATCTGACACCCCAAAAGAAACAGTTGAGAAACCTAATGATGATAATGTTAAGAGTCAAGCAGTACCTTCTTCTCAAAATACTGCTAGACGTTCAGCGGTAGCTTTAAGAAAACCTTTTCAAAATACTGCTAAACCTTTTTGGGATAATTTTGGTCAAAACAGTTTTCATCATTCACCAAAAAGACAGGATAGTTTTAATCATAGACCTAAAGGAAGATTTTTTTTGGAGTATAGGTCAAAAATTGTGTTTTGTTTGTTATAGTCCTGATCATTTGATTAAAGACTGTGACTTTCACTCAGATTACTTAAGCAAATTCCCAAAGACCAGAACTGCCAACCAAAAACCAAGGGAGATTAAACCAGTCTGGAATCATTCACATAGGCTTAACCACAGCTGTGGAAAACTAGAAGGGGGGGTTGAATAGTTTTGCCAATTAAAACTTCATTCTAAACTATTTAGATCGACTTATGTCAATCTATTTGGATGTATGTGTTGGATGTTGATAAACAAACATATAAAGGTATGTAATGAAAAGATAAGAGTAAGAAGCACAAAACCACAACGCGAGGATTTATAGTGGTTCGGCTACAAGGACACCTTCCTTGCCCTACTCCACTCCCCGAGTCACCTACTCGAGAGTTCGTAAACACTACACCAATCTCCTTATGGTGGAAAAGCCTTCACAATGTCGCCTACCCTTTTTCTGGTGCTAGGCTAACCACCAGGTTCTTTCACTCTAAGGTGAACCACACCTACACAACGTCGCCTACCCTTTATAAGGTACTAGGCTAAGTACCTAGTTCTTTCACACCAAGGTGAACCACACCTACACAACGTCACCTACCCTTTATTAGGTACTAGGCTAAACACGTAGTTCCATTGCAATGGAGGAACTACTACCCAACACTACACCAACGACTAATCCCAAAGGATATCTACTCCTTTACAACATCATCAAGGATATCAATATCCTTGGATCTAGTACTAATCTATCTTGTACATCGAAACACACCATATCGAATGTACATCTAAGGCACCTTTCACTAATGCCTTTGACTAGATCTTCAAGACACCCTTCACTAATGTCTTGTGTCTTGACTTCTAAGCACCCTTCACTAATGCTTCTAGGCTTGACTTCTAAGCACATACCACAAGTGCTTATGATACGGACGATAGATACCCTTCACTAATATCTTCGTCTTGATACTTGAGACACCATTCACAAATGTCTTCAACACATCTTAGAAAAGAAAAGCAATTATCAACAAGAAGACTTCAGTAGTCTTGATGATGATGAAGCTTGGCAACTCATGGACTTGAGCTTGCTCCACTTCGAAGGTGGTGATCTTGCCTTTAAGAGAAACCTAGAAGATCACACAAAAATAAAACTACAAACATAGATCTCTTGGATCTGAGGTTAGAGATTTTTTAACTCTTGGGGAAAGTATGTTAGAAAGGGGGGTGAGAAACAATGAAAAAAT
>CM040242.1:240624723-240711498 GCA_022545495.1 Chrysanthemum lavandulifolium
CTCCTAATAGTGATAGTTAACTGTGTCTTCAACCATCCACCTCGATCGCCGGTAACTAGATAAGCCAAGTCTTCGACTCAAATTCTTAAGCCCGAGCAAGTTATCAAATAAGAACACGCCTTTGTGAAAGTCAACTTCAATCTCAAATAAGTGATAACCGATTAACTCCAAGTAATCACCTTGTCTCAAATGTCCAACAATAGTCAATATCAACGCCTCGAGTAGTCATCGCTAAAGAATATGAGCAAGTCTAATTGGGAATTGAATCGACTTATAACTTTCTCCCAATTAGTGCTCCCAAATCGACAACTGCTTGATAAATGCCCAGATTAAGAAGAAGTCTTTAGATCGTTAAATGCAACTCGCCTTTAGTCTTCTAACATGTAGTAAAATGTAGAATGCATCGTAGACTCGACCTTCTTCAAGATTGTGCGGTTGGGAATAGATAGTTAACATCTTCAACTCACACCAAAAAGCATCCCACCAAAAGCATCCCAATTAACTTACATCTTGCAAATACCCTTAACTAAAATCCCTCCCAATCAAACAAGAACGTAAAGATGTTCATCAAGGAAATCAAGAATCAGCAAGAACGACCACACAAGATGGTAACACCAAACTACCAATCACATCAAACAAGAAATGATAGATTGTTCGGAATCATCATGTTGATGTATACGTGAAGCATTAACCGAAGCACTTTGTCGATAAACTCATCAACCGAGTGAAGATGTCAACCAACGGCTCTTAGAAGAAAAACTCCATGTGAAGATGACCCGATAAGAAGAAGCTCGGTTCTTACATGAGTTTAGAGCCGTATGACCATTTATATTCTCAAATGTCAATCAACAATGCAAAAAAAATTCACACTTCTTCTCCGTATGCAATTCTTGATTTAACAAGTGAATATCTTCAACAAATGTAGTCTATTCACACTTCTCCCCGTAAAATTAGCACATGATGTCGCCATCTTCATTATAGTTGAGCAAGTGGAATAAGAAAACAATCAAAGAGTCTTGTTCACTTGAGAATTGAAGCGCATGGAAAAGTATGAAGCATGTTGATGAGAATGGTCATAATAGAGAAGATTTCTCTTGAGAAGATAAAGCGCATCGACACGTACACTTTTCTTTTCTTTAGGGAACGAGGCATGAACTCAAGTGTTCATACGTCATAAGAAGATTTCTCTTCTTTGAAGATAATGTGCATCTAAACGTACACATTTCTTTTCTTTGGAGTACGAGGCCCGAATCGATGTGAACAGACGTCATAATCTCTCTCTTTCAAACTCTCTTAGCAAAACATGTAATCAACCCATTATCATTCAAAGAGGCTCTTTGTAGTGACAATGATGGAGATAACCCAACATGATGAATTTGACCTCAAGTAAACTAACCCGAACTCGTGACTTATACTTGCACATATGTAACAAAGATGTGCCGAGACTTCATGCCCATATGAATCTCTAAGTACTCTATACTCCTCAACCAACCAACCATCAAGTAATAGACGACATTACCTCTTGAAAATCCACAATTGAATGTGACATCGAGCACTACAACGTAACTCCTTTAAGTGATAGTTATTTTGTGGTGGTAAGAGCCCGCCCCCAAGTGGTAAAAGAAAAGTAAAGCCACCCAACAATAACTAGATTTCCAAGTCTTCGCTTTTTGATAATAAGCTCGAATAAGGATCATGAAGAATCTTCATCCATCCATCCCTCGATACCTTCAGATACTAAGTACACTCGCCCGTGATATTTCACTTCAACCTCAAATAAATAATAGAGAATTAACGCGTTGTCACATCTTCCTCGAACTTCTCAAATCTAGCCTTCTTTGACATTTAAATGAACTTTGATAATGGTTTCATCCCACCATGGTTAAAAGCACATAACCCCGTAAAACCATGTAATAACCAAACCGCCATGACAAATATCCAAACACACATCCAATTTATGAAGCACACCCTTTATCCTTCTTCAAGGTAAACCGTAGCACCAAGATCAAATAAGATCCCAAAATACACTTTCCTTTTCTCCGTGATGGTTCCATCATTACGGATTTTACAACTCTATGGTTTAAACCAAAAATAGATTCTTTCAGGATTTTACAAAACTAAGAATAAACCGTAAGATAGATCCGAAATGCACTTTACTAATACCAGATGTTTCCATTGTCACGGATTTTACAAGTCTATGATTTAAACCGAGAAATAGGTTCTTTCGCGGGATTTTACAAAATCAAGACAAAACCGTAAACAATGTCGACTTGAATGTGTTATGACAACTCTGGTTTTGGGTGAATATCTATTTTAGGGGAACATGCAGCGGTTCATCAACTGTTCATTATCCAACATCAACATTATCATCAACCATCCAATAAACACCTTGGTAAATACATCACACACGCATTATGTCGGCAATTGCAGTGACAACATGGAAAAGTAAATCCGATATGCCAAACTTGATCATGAAGTGAACTTCCCCAGAATTGTTACTTAAACTTGTACTAACTTGTGAAGAAGAAACGTGTACCCAATGTACAAAACCTCTTGACATTCTCAATCGAGTGAGACATCAGAGTGATAGCAACGCCAGCGCAAGCGAGAAAGAATCACAAACGAACTAAATAGCCAAGTCTTTATCACACTCAATAAGCGCCCAAACAAGTCATCTTCAAGGAAGGTAGAAAGAAAGAAGACGAAATAAATAAACTCGCCCGTAAAACCTCACTCAAAACCAAATAAGAAATACCGTCCAAGCAATCTCAGAATCAACATTGTTAAACCATCAATTCAAGCCGAGACATGATATATTCCGTGAAAATGTTTTAACCAAAGTATCAAACCTCATAACAAAACAAAACTCATCAAGCGAATCTCAATATCACCAATAAACATCCAAATAAAAATCCATTAAGCCCAAATCAATCCAAATCTACCATCGCCCACTTGATTTATATTCACCCGATAAATTAATTTTAAGCCCAAGTAAAATATAAACACAAGAGTCCTGTAATCAATATCCGTACAAAATCCCGACGCCATTTTTCCCTCAAAACTAAGCGCAAGCCGAGATCTTAGGTATCTTTCCGTGAAAATATACCATACCTAAAAGAACCTCACATTGTACCAAAAATTATCACAACTCATCAAATTTTAGATAACACATTGATTTTACATTTTGTCCATTGTATAATGCACCCCATTTGCTTCAATCGTACTACAGATCCATCTAAATGATACAAGGCCCAAATGCTCAACGTGCCAGCCCAAATAAAGAGTATGTGATCCAAGCCCAAACCAGATTCAGTAGACCCGATCCAATAACAATACCTGAACCAAGAAGGGTTTCACAACCGGTAATATAAGAGATGAGATGCCCTAAATTCACTCAAATGTCATAACCCTAAAACACAAACTCATATAAGCGCCTACCACACTAAACTTTCTCTCTCACTTCATATCTCAGAACTCAACTTAAACAAGATCTCACAAACCCTAAAAAGGAATCCGCCACTTTCTTGATCAACGCCGCAACAGAAACTTAAATCCCAAGTCAAAAACCATTCGCCTCATATTCTTTACTTCCACAAATCGCTCCTAACCATCTTCACATCATATCAATTTATCCTGGAAACAAAGTTCCTCACCACAGGGATGGCTATGAGGACACCAGCGCCACATGGATGGGTTGGTTTAGACAAGGCTAAAAAAAACGACTTCTTTTGAAGGCTTCAAGATCATTAGAATATGGTCTCGGGTAAGGTTTTTGTTCTTGTATCCGTTTGGTTTTAGGTCAATGAATCGAAACAAAGAAAGAAAGTGACACACTTGTCATGCTTTTTCTTTATATTCGAAAAGGTTACACCTTTATGGATCTATGATGAGAATTAACTTTCGCTTGCTTGACCTTTGAGTCTTGTAATCACATAAAAGATATCAACGAAAGCATTTCGAGATCTTGTTTAAAATTTTTATGAGTCTATTTGTAGATCAGTGATGGTTATATGGATTCGTGTGACATGGCCTTAAAGGTCTGGTATGCTTTGGCTAGAACACGAGTCTAGAACTGAGATCATAGAAACATAGTTGAGTCTTGAATTAGATGTAGATGAGTCATAGGTATGGATTTAAGATTGATGTTGTTGGGAAATTGATAGGGGAACCGATGATGGTGTAAACCTGAGGTTGAGTCATGTTGTTTGGATTAATTGGTCGAGAGTCAATTTCATTAACATCTTCTTCATCTTCCTTTCTGTCAAGTGGTTAAGGTCACAAAGTCGTTATGTTTTCATCACAAGTCGCTAGTATATTATTTGACTCAATAGTCAAATAATCAAATCGCTAAAGTAGAGTCAAGTTGCTACATGTCAAGTTGCTAAGCCTAGTCGCTACACAACTCGCTAAGCAACTCGCTAAGCAACTCGCTAAGCAAGTCGCTAAGCAAGTCGCTAAGCAACGCGCTAAGCAACTCGCTAAGCAAGTCGCTACGACTTGTTAAATAACAAGTCGCCAGGCCATCTTTTAACCAAGTCGTTACTTTAAGTCGCTATGTAAATACATTGAATCAGGACATCATAAAGGGACAACTCGCTAGTAAGAATATGGCCATTCTTCAATAGCATCAAACCCGAGAAAAAGTAGCATAAACCGCATCATTTTGCCCACGCAAGTCCGACCTAATGACCAAAACTTGACACAAGAACTTATGATATTACTATCGATCGTTTGGACCACAAAACTTGACACAAGACATGTAAAAAGAATGTTTAAAACCGATGATATTAACGTGAAGTTATGACCAAAAGTTGACATCAAATACATGTTAACAACAGCTAATCACAAGAAAAGAAGGACATAATCTTTTGACTAAAAATGATACATAAACAGATTAAGAAAGCTATTCAACCATCAAAATCAATGAAACCTAATAACTATGGTACAAAACCACACAAATCAACACAACACCATAACCTTGGCTCTGATACCAATTGTAGGATCATTATATTTATGTGTTTGATGATTCGGGTGGTCTTGGGAGATCAAAATACATGTTTAACATTTTAGAGAGAGAAAGTAGAGAGAGGGTGTTCTTGCTAGAGAGTTACTCAAAGTATGGAATATTAGATTAATGAAAAGAGCACCACCCCTTCCATGGATGGAAGGGTATTTATACTTACGTACACAACGACCTCCCATCGGCCGTGGATCGTGGATACAGGTAAAGACCCGTCCTTCCTCCACGGTGTTGCACCACGCTAAACTAAACTAATAACTAACTAAAAACTCGATAAATAACGTAACTAACGACAAGTCTACGAGCTAACTTAAGCTAGATAACATTTGGGGTGACCGACTCTTCACTATGGAATTTTCTAATTCCTAACACAGGTTCAGAGTTTTTTTAATAAAATCGTTGAAGTTAAAGTTAATTCTTCTTAGCTTTATTCAAGTAAATTCCGCATACTTAATAGAGTTAATTCAGTGTTTCATTTCTAATGACTTAGGATTTATCCGAGGTTGCTAAGCCCTTACAAGCTACATAAAGTTAGTTTGGTTAGAGTACATCGATCCAATAGCAAAGAAGGTGCAAACTTCTTGGCATTCCATATAAAATGCCGCCACCGATTATAGCCGAAAAATATGAGTTTACTAGATACCACTTGGGGCCGGACGAAAAGTTTTGTAAAATTCATAAGATCGAGACTAAAAAATATCTCCGAACCGCTACAAATGTTTCCTGGGTCAGACAGAATTTGATGAAGGATATGGAGGAAGTTGGCCAAGTCCAAAGGCCGCCATAAAGCCCCATGGCCATGAGTCTAACTTAAAGACTCGTAAATAAAGAAAAGTGCTCTTTCGGGAGACAACCCTGATTATCTCTTTCATTTGTTTTATTTCCATTTCTGTTGGGTTTTGTGTTTTTAACCAATTTTGCAAGAAAGTAGAGAAAAGTTGTTGCAGCATGCTGAATGGGACCTGATATGTCCACAGTTATGGCGTAACTCATTCTTTTGTTTATGCCATAACATACTTTTTGTAGTAGCTTCTCAGGGCATTACCAATTACGGCGTAATAACATACAACGGTTACGCCGTAGCTACACTCCTGTAGCGTCTGCCATGTTTTGCTTTAATTACAGCGTAACTCCTTATAGGAATTACGACGTAACTATCTGATAAGATCGTTTATGAGCTCTAGGGGATAACAATAACAACGATTATAATGCACAACGGAATAAGAAAACATCGTTTGTTATTATTAACAAAGTTCTTCGTCATCATCTCTAAATTACTAATCGACTAACTAATACCCTAGGCGTTCTCCCCTAAACGCCTGTACACACACACCCCTTTGGTGTTCACATCTTGTCACATAATAAATCTAATTCCCTACCTCTCTTTATATACTAGAGAGTCTAGGGTTACAATTGACTACTAAGGACTATATAATAAATATTATTTTAACAAATAAGTCCCTTGTCTTCAATAGTCTTCATAAGTCTTTCATCTTTCATATTTTGTCATAATCAACTCAAATATAATTCCCAACAACCTTCCCCTAGTTGATAATGACAAAACCAAATAAGCACGAACTTCCCCTTAAGTTAAGATGTTATGAAAGATAAGAACTTCCCCTTAAACATGCAATATCACCAATGATCTTCAAGTTGCAAATCTTCTATGTAATGCCTTCTTCCCCTTTTTGTCATAATCCACTAGAAGACGCCAAGTAGAAGCAACTTTGATCTTCAAAATCACGAACCAATATCATATGACTAATCCATCTTTCCAATGCCTCAAGATACCCTCCATGAAGTTTTCCGCAACTAAAAATGAAATTAAGGCAAAAGAAATTTGAACCAATAGTACAAATATCAACAAGTAGTAGTAAAAATCTCCCCCTCGAATGATGCATGTAAATAACCATAAGAACTTGTCGAATAACTAACCACCATGATCACAAATACGTTGTAGTTCCAGCCATGAAGAACATAGTACCACCCAAAATACTAATAAAGATGACTACAATAGCATTTGTGACCAAGCATTAGTAACATGAAGAATAGTTCTTTATCTTGAACCTGATTCATGAACATCAGGTCACAACCAAAAACTCAAAATCCAAAACATCATACGTGTGTTGTCTGAAAACTAAAAAATCCAAATCTGTCAAAGTATGTCTCTTGACAACTTCATACCAAAATAAGATTATCGACTTCCCCTCAAATCAATAACCATATTCAATCCAATATTCAATCACCAAAACCTATGTGTAATCTGATAAACTCCTCTTGAAGGAGCAATTTTTAACGAGCAATAGTAATCCATGTTGATCCATTACTCCTCATCTGTTGTCCACGCTCGTATAATCCACTGCCAATTACGTTCTAGCGGAGATCCAATCATGTGTGTGTGTTACCCGATATCTTAAATATTCACCATGCTCGACTTCCTTTCGTGTGTGCGGTCCAATAACCAAAATATCCAAAACATGTAAGAATCTAATATCGGAGAAAACTAGAAACCATCTTGGCTTCCTTGTGCGTGTTGTCCAAAGCCGAAAACCAAATCTTGGAACATAGCAGCAAACGTCCAAGCAGTACTTTCGCTAAACAGCAGTACTTTCGTCTCGTGGAGCAGTACTTTGTATTAAGTAGCAGTACTTTCGTCCATAAGCAATAGTCAATACCCAAAGTTCTCCAATACTCCTTCAACCAAACTGAAATACTTACGCAATCCTTATTCTTCGAGCAGTACTTTGAAAATATACGGGCATAAGCAGTACTTTAAGAACAAGAGCAGTACTTTCAAATTTACAGCAGTACTTTGAAAACACAACCTTAATCACTGACATCCAAATAATCCAAGCTTCAATTAGTAGATCCAATCCAAAAGTAAACATGCATATAATATGTATGAGACCGATCCATTATCTTTGCCTTACCATCCCAAGCTTCCAATATTAACATAAAACGAGTAAATCTAGGCAGTGCAGAATTAAAATGTGACAAACACAACTAATCATAAAGACATGAGCAATATAATATTAATTGTGTAGGAGCAGTAGTATAATGAATGCGTATGTACTCCTCTCTCCATCATTACCTCGTAGTCATTCACCAATTAACGAACACAATAACTTCTTATGCATGACTTCAATACTAAAATAACCACCGACCCATGTGATTATAATTACCACAACTCTTCCATGTGAACATGCAAATATTCCTTTTCTTGACCAATAAGATCGAGATACTGCTTGTGTAACCAAACGCCTTATATATCTTTAACGAAATTCAAAAAAAAACCTTCACAACAATAGCGTAGCTGTAGTAAAAAGCTTCTAGCAGCAAGAACACATAATGTTAACAGTAGGTTTAAATCGAGTGCAGCAGTAACCAACATTCTATTAGTGATAACTTTAAATCCACAAATTAACTTGCACAATGGTTAATTAATCATAAGCACACCATGTACAAGATGACAACTCACATGATTCTAGGGTTTATTTTGTGAGCAAATTTAAAAGTAAAACCCTAAAAATCATAAAAATTCAAATATTCAAACCTCTCTCTGCAGCAGACTTCGACACCTAATAACTTTTGATTGATAGCGCAGATCGACAATCCATCCCGTGGAAAGTTATATTGTTATATAGAGAACGTCCACCCAAAATTTCGTCACGATCCAACAGTTAATAAAAAAGTTATCGCTGTTTGAAAACAGCCCTGCAGAAACCTTAAGAAAATATTCTAGATACGAATTTTTCTTCCTTCTTCTTCGAAAAACCTTGTAGATCTCTATATCAAGAGCTCCCCGCTCTGATACCAATTGATAAGATCATTTATGAGCTCTAGGGGATTATAATGCACAGCGGAATAAGAAAACATCGTTTGTTATTATTAACAAAGTTCTTCGTCATCATCTCTAAACTACTAATCGACCAACTAATACCCTAGGCGTTCTCCCCTAAACGCATGTACACACACACACACCTTTGGTGTTCACATCTTGACACACAATAAATCTAATTCTCTGCCTCGCTTTATATACTAGAGAGTCTAGGGTTACAATTGACTACTAAGGACTATATAATAAATATTATTTTAACAAATACATCCCTTGTCTTCAATATTCTTCATAAGTCTTTCATCTTTCATATTTTGTCATAATCAACTCAAATATAATTCCCAACACTATCCTCTGTAACACTTCTTTCTTTTTAAACACAATAACCTTGCATTGGTTTTTAAATGAACTTTGTAGGTATGTTCCATGTAATCCCTCACGAGACTACACTCGTCCACTTGGGACACCAAGTGGTTTAAAAGGCTTGTTGCATACGCTAAATGCAACCGTGATTCCTACATAAGTGAGTTAGGTTTCTTTTTTATTTTTCTTTTTATTTTTTTGAATTATGCTTGTCGGTAGTGTGATTTCAGGGATTGAAGTTTGCTCGTGGATGCTTATGCGAAGGAACGATTCTTTTCGTGGGCCTTCTTTCTTTTTAGAGCAAATTTCCGGGAAGTTCTCGCTCTAATTCTACTTTTCTCTTCACCTTTATTTAACGCTTAGTACAAAAGGGACTTTGTACATTTCAAGTGGGGGGATGGGAGTAGAATTGTCTCTTGAACTTTATTTTTTCCTCGTTTTTCTAGTTTATTTTAAAAAACTATGCCATTTTTAAAATTTTGATATGTTTTTCTTAACCTATCTAGGTTAGACCTTAGCCGAGCACATTATAACCCTTGATATTATATGGTGAGATTAGCCTTATCCGTTTCTAAATTTTTACCCCAAATCCACCAATTATGAGTGTGTCGGTAGCTTGTAAACTTTAGAACTTGGCCTTTGCATCATTCAAGACCATAGATGAGGTATGTTAAGTTAGCTCGATGTATTTGGACTTTGTCAGTTTGAGAAGGCAGTATTATAGGATTATCACCCAAATAGCCTATCATTGTGTGTCTCTCGATTAGTCACCTCGACTTCTCGACCCCCATGTTTAACCCTTTGTTGCACTCACCTTTAGTGCAAGATACCCCTAGATACACCCATCTAAGCCATTCCTTTCATTTTGTTCACCCAACATATTGTTTCGTTACACCCACACACCTAGCCTACCCTGTAGTCTTTATTTGTAATTGGGAAGTCATTATTTGCCTAAGTTCAAGGTTCAAGTGGAAAGGTTCGGGAATCACGCTTTCGTCGACGACATATTCTTAAAGATCATTGAAGACCCTCCAATTTCTCATATTATTCATTTCAAGTGGGGGGATGTTATGTTTAGTAGTTATGGTAAAAATAAATAAATAAATAAATAAATAGTTATAGTTATTTGATTGTAAAGTGCGAAGTTATAAGCACTATGTTATGAGCTTATTATAGATTTAGTATCGAGGAGGCCACCTCGGTCACATTTGAAGAATGGAGTTGTGCCCATCATGACGTCCTCTAACGGCAAATCTATCTGGTATTATCATGATCCGGTTTCTTAACTTCGAAACTTGAAATTTGGACGAACGGTGAGTGGTGATGACTTGGTTATAGATTTAGACTATTTGCTTGATTTTATTTTTCACCAATTTTATCCCATGTCTTATCCTACCCTTTAGTCATGAAGCGTGTCTAGGTGATGCAGTGAGTAATCTTTGGTGTCTTGGTCATGGATTTGGTCATGTATCATTGATTTTGTCCACTTCGCCGTGACATGTTAGTAATGACGACTCACCATTAACCTTTGTCATGTCTACCCATATTGCCTTCGAGAATTGTTTAGCCCTTAACTCTAATGGTGGAGATTTGTAACTGCCAAGCTTATGATAGAATACATGCTATTACTGTGCGTTGAGTGATCGCCCCGAAATTGACACGTAGAATAGTTGAGAGATTTGAGTGTTTAGTTCTCATTTCGTGAGGTGTTCGGCTTTGTTTTATTCTAGCATAAGGGATTTGTAAACTTATATTTTCCAGTAACGGGAGATATCTTTTAGAAATCTATCTAATAAGGTCTACTTGAGGGCAAGTAGAGTTCATGGGGGATATTTGATAACATCAAATAGTCCTGAATATTAAGTGTCAATTTCCCTCGATAATGCTCGTATTTTACATAATTTATATGGATCTACGCTTGTTTTTCTCTATATTTCACTTTCAGGTAAATTACGAGCATTGGAGCTAATGAGACACGGATTTGGAGAGTTTATTGATGATATATGATAGTATGCTCCTTTTGAAGATGTTACGTTGTAAGTCTCCTCTCGCATTACGCCGTAACAGAAGCGTGGCTCAGAAAACCAATAAAACTCAAGATTACGGCGTAACTCCTTCCTAGGAATACGTCGTAACTAACTAGGTCAAATGATGTTCTCGGCTCAGAAGCTACGCCAGTAACTTATTCCACAATTACAACAGAACCACGATTTATTGAAGATACGGCGAACTCATTCCCGATGTTACGCCTAACCGCCTTTTCCGGATAAAATACGAAGAACGGATGTTACGCACAACTCTCAACTTAAGTTACGCCAGAAACCAGATCCGCCTATAAATACCGCCCAAATTTAGCATTTCTATTCATTCACTTCACACACCAAATCAGAGAACGTGGGTAGAAGTTTGAAGGCAGATCTTGAGAAGCATACGGAGCCATCTCCAAGGGAGAAATGACTTCACACACCTTAATTATTTTGTTTATGTTTACTTTGCTTCCGTATAATTGTTTCTAGTGTATGCATGCATAGTTTGTTGGTAGCTACCCTTGTTTATGTAGTTTTGAATGGCGGTAGTGGCTAGTTAGTTAGGAGATATGACCAACTGACCTTAAGTAGGTAGACTGAGTAGGAAGGGAAAGAATTGACCAACTGACGACCTTCTTCGCCAGCGATTTGACCAACCGATCACCTACCGCTTGGATGAACTTAAGAAGTTGGGATGAGTGTTTAAGATGCTAGCGCCCGGGCATACATTGTTATGAATCTTGCATGTAGCGGAACTTAATGACTTTGCTTAGGGGACTAAAAATAACTGACTTTCAAGGGGTCATCTATTGATCTCCGGTGGAAACCTTTGCTGATAGGTTAGGACGAACTGACCAAATGTTGTCCTAGCGACTTAAACCCCCACTTGAAACAATTGGAAGCAATTAAACATGAACTTAACTTGATAGGATGACCAACTAGGTTAATTGTGATGACATGGCATTATAAGATGCTAAGTGGCATTATATGTAGCATGCCTCCTCTATATATATATATATATTGATGAGTGTCTAAATACTCATCATTTTTGTATAATCTAAACTGCAAAATCATCTGAAAACACTCAGAAACACATCAAAATGATCAAAATATCACAAATCAGTGTTTTATGTGTTTTAAATGCAAAATATCAAAATCGATGAAAATGTATCAAGTTTGCAAAATTGGCGTTTAGTCCCCAAGTTTTAAAAGTTGTCAAATCTAGTCCTCGAATTCAAAATGTGGAAATTTATCATTCAAGGTCCTCAAGTATTTTAAGTTGTTAAAATGATCCTTGAATGATTCTTTGGTCAATTGGCAAGAAAGGTCCCTAAACTTTGAAAATTGCAAAATTAGTCCTCGACCTTTAAATGGAATTTATGAAAAAGGGTCATTGTACTATCATAGTTGTCAAGTTTGGTCCTTGTAATAGCATTGGAAAAGTTCAAGATCAGTCCTCAAGTTTGATAATTTGCATATTTAGTCCTGTTATCTAGCTAAACCAAACTGACTCACTTTTAAATACCAAGCCCAACACATCCAAGGCCCTAACCCCACTGGCCCAAATCCTTGACCCGACCCTTTGATATCACCCCGTCAACAAAATTCAAACCCAAACCCACGCTACCAAAATACTGTGCACTGCTCACTCCCTCTCCTCGCTCAAACACCAAAACCAGTGATGGTTTCTCCACATTTTCAACACCCCTCCCATACTATGTCCCCTCCACCTCCTCTAAACTCCAAAACCTTTAATTATCTCAACCAAACCCAATTAATGATAAAACCTGCTTTGAAGATATTTGGCGCCAAAATCACAAGTGGATGGTTCTGATGAGTTTGAGTGATCCAATGGCTAGAATATGGTGGGAAACAATCAGAGGACTTCAGAGATGCTAAAAAGTCATTATATAGAGAGAGAAGAAGCAATGTATGATGTATCTAGTGTAATTTTAATTTTTAATGTCGTTTTAGCCTAACTTTAAATTCCAGTGTATTTTAAAGCTTTTGAATCTTGTATTTCATGTTTCCAGTGTAAAAGAAAACTTTTGATATCATCAATTTCAAGTTTGAGGTCTTTTCTCAGTTTATGCAAATTTTCATTATCTAAGAATCTCAAAATGGTGAAATGTTGTTAGTGGTTGTTATTCTGGACTCATAAGCTCACATAAGCTCCCTATATAGCTTATTAAAGCTATTAGATACTCTTAAAAGCAGTTTAGTAGACAAAACCAGAAATTCACAAAAATACCAAATAAATAGTTTAAAAATTAAAAATCTATGGTGATGGTGATCAAGCAAGTCAAGCGGTTTGATTTGATGAAAATGGGTTAGTGAACCCATGGAGGTTCTATAGGTCAGGTTTGTATACCTTGTTCTCGGCCACTCAAGCCACTTGTAAGCCTCTTGATCTCATTTTGGCATTTTATCGTTATAATTGTTCAATAGCTTTAATCTCTCTTCTTTGTGTTAATTAGACTTAATTAAGTGTGTTTAAACATTAAAATCGCTTAGTAGTTCTTTTAAATTAGTAATTAGCAAAACTCTAGTTTTAACAGTTTAAATTGCATTTAGATCATTAGTGAGTTTAATGTTGTTTTGGTTGTTGTTTTAGGCTTCATTAGTCATAATAAGTGATATAATAAGATCTGCAATCAGTTTTGTGGTTTATATTTGTGATTTAGTTTGAAAAAGTTCCATAACAGTCCTATAAGGTCTGTTTGGATTTGCTTGCTTAAACTGCATCAGGTCCTGTTTGTGTTGTTGTTTATGCTTGCTTTGTTTCACATAAGTGTCATATAACTGATCTCAGTCAAGAAAACAAGTTCTCATAAGCAAAAAGTCAAAAATACATTTGATCCAATCTTAAGAGCTCACTGTTGAGTTTTTAGGATTCATGATCATGATTCTTTGTTAAGAAGTTGTTAATCTTGCTCAAGTTAGTCTTATTACACCTTAACATAACATAATTAGTTCATAGAATCAGTTATAAGTTCATCTAAGTCAAACTTTTGGTTTTGAATAAAAGTCAAAATTGTCACTTGGGTCGTTTTTGAATAAAAAAGATAATTTCACTGTGGGTTTGATATTAAGTTTTAGCTTAAAAGCTCTTAGGGTATTGAAGTTTGGTTGCTAAACAAAAATATAAAAATGCTAGATCTCTTTGAATCAGCTGTTTAAGTGCTTAATTATTGGCTTCTTGTGAGTGCCTTGTCTGCAAAAGTGCCCTGTGCACAGTGAATAAGCCCATTTTGAAAAGCTTGCACAGAGCTCAATTTTTGGTCTTATACTGTGATACTTGTTTCTTTGGGTAGCCAACCAAGCTATCTTGAGGTTCCAACTCTTGTTTTTCAATTTGAAGCTTAATAGCTAGGGCTGCTAGTAGTTTAAAGATTGTCCCATTTCTGTTTTAATCAAAAGTGCTTATTGCTTATTTATAGCTTTTCACTGTGCTCCTTTGTATGTTTTAGCTTCATTTCAGTTCACATAGATTGCTTGCATCCACTTTGAGCTTTTGTTTCAACTTGTAAGCTTGTTTGAGCTTATTTCACCAAATAAGCTCAAAAGCACCACTGTTGATCCATAAGCTTCTCAAAACAGCTTATTTGTGGTTTGTAAAATTTTTGTGTTCATTAAAGTTTCATAAAATCAGTATTAAAGTAGTTTTAAAAAAGAAAATCCAGAAAAAGTCCAATTAAAAATCAGTGATAGTGTTTATTTAATATTTCTTAGCTTTTTGATTTTTATTTTCATCATTTTAATAAGCAAATCTTGTTTTTCTATTTTTCTTAGGTTTCTGTCATCATATAGTATTTTTAGAAAAAGTTTCATATTTTTCCTTTTCTGTTTAGTATTTATTATAATTATAAATAGTTAATAAATAATAAATAATTAGTAATAAATAATTAAAAAGTATAAAAAATATCTTTTCTGTTTTAAAATTAGTTTTATCATATTTTAGATTTTTCAAAGTTAAAATTTTATTTTTCCAAGTTTATTTTATATTTTCTAGTATTTAAGTGTATTTTAAATAATAATTAATTAGTAATAATTAAATAAAAGTGTGAAAAATATATTTTTAATTTTAAAATTAGTTTTATAGTATTTTAGATTTTTCAGAATCATAAGTTTATTTTTCTAGCCTTAATTTGTATTTTCTTCTACTTTGGAGTATTTATTAAATAGTTAAAATAGTTTTTAATTAATAATAATTAATTAAATAGTGTTAAAAATAATTTTCCTTTTCTAATAATTTTCTTTTATTTTTAGGATTTCAAAAATGTTATTTTCATCTTTTTAGGTCTTTTATTTCTTAATTTTCACTTTTAATTTTGTACGTATACGTAGTTTTTAAAACTTACGTTTACGTTTTTCTTATCTGATTGTTGTGCTTTCCTGTTCTGTACTCCATTCCATTCCAATCAATCAGTAGTGTAATAATTCTAATCAAAACCTTTACAGATCACTATCCTTAATGATCACTCTACCATCTGAATTAGTGTTTAAAACACCATTGAGTCTCCGCGACTTAACGACCCGGAATTCATTCTATTCTCCGTGACTTCATTGTATTTGTGCTTAAGCAGCTTTAAAGTCATTACGGTTAGCCATTCACAAGTGGCTAGCTTGTGTGATTAGACTTGACTAGTTTATATAGGATATATATATATATATATATATATATATATATATATATATATATATATATATATATATATATATATATATATATATATATATATATATATATATATATATATATATATATATATATATATATATATATATATATATATATATATATATATATATATATATAAATAAACTAGAAAAATAGAAAATAGTAAATCTTATATTAAATATTTAATAACAAGACATACCTTGTTATTCGATATTTAAAGGGGAACTAATGACTTAAAATGGAAATGTTCTATAATAAATGAGTTATTAAATGTTTCGAGGGCACGTTTACCAAAATATGTCATTTATGAGTATTTAATAACCATTGTGGGATATGCATGGGTTGCGGATGACTTGCCATTAATAAGTTTAACCCACGTAGATAGCGAACTTATTGGGTTGACGAATCCAATAAGAACTCATTATGTGCGTAGGATAAAGATATAAATGAACAACTTATCCTTATAACTCGTTAGGTTGTGACTAGTTTTTGGAGTAATAAGTGGAATAAATAAATGGTTGACTTTATCGAGTTGACGAATTCGATAAGATCTAACGATTTATTTCAAAACTTATTAACCTATAAAGCTTTTCGCTTAGAAGTTGCATTATGTCGTTGTGAGTCGATTTGCTAGAAATATAGTGCATTCATGGAGTCTTGTCGAGTCGATACCTCACACGATAATACCAAACGCTTGTAACTAAATAGAGGAACGAGATGTTTTTGGAAATAAGAATTGGAATATATTCGGGATAGGAAGTATTGGAATTGGAAAATGTATTAAGAATGGGTTTATATTAATAGGTTGTGCCGAGTCAGTAGTTGGCGAGCCGTGTTAGCTGTTTATCTGCTTTGCTAGTGATTATTTGTCCTTTGCTTGATCGAGGTGAGTTTCATAAGCCCACTTTTATCTATGTTTTAACTAAATTGGGGCGAGAAAGCATGCTACTCTTTTATTGGACCTGCTTTAACTCTTTTTTATTTGCTTGTGTGTTGACTAGTAAAGGATAGATATGTGGTAGATATTGACTTAGTCTAGGGTAACAATCCCTTGCTATACCTATGTGACCTAGCTAACAATAGATGTTTATTCCGACCTAGTCTAGGGTAGCATTGAGGTCATCTTTGCTATAACTATGGTACCTGCTAGAGTCGCTTGGGGCCATGCTGAAATCTCGATTGTTGATGGAATGTGATTAGAATGTTCATTGTATATTTGTCTTAGTCTCGCATAACAAATAAACTCTTTTAGTTGAATCTATATTTAAACCTATGAAGTCATCAGCGTTAGCTGATCTTTTTAGCATGTTTTCTCATGTAATTAAGCTGATGTTTGGACTGCTTGTTCTTGGAGGCTTGTCAGAAGAGGCATGGTTGGAGGATCACTTCAAAATCTGATAATAATTTGTGGACCTATTTTATAATCTCTTTTGGGCCTTACATTTGAATATTTTGGAATAAATGTAACCAGGTAATTAATTATGGGATTGGTTGTGAATGATTTAAGATTATCTTGTCTTCCTATACTTGTGTTGTGTACCAATCCAGTAGCGCCCCGAAAGCTTGATTAAGTCTTCTGTTGTACCAAATTTTGGGGGTGTTACAACTATAAATCTCAACCACTAATATAGAATATTCCTACACTAAATTCTCTTTTTCTTACTAAAATGAAAATTGAACAATTATTTTGAGGCATCTTAAAAAGAAAATACGAACTATAATTTTGAAACAGATGTGTAGTACATAACATCCAGTGTCAAAGCCGAAATCATAGTTGTTAAAATCTCGATCTAGCTTTTAAAATCTTCCAATTTTACGATTTCTATAAGCAAAAATGAGTCGATCCTTCGTAGGATTAAAATGCATAGGATATTAAGTAGGAACTCGGTCTTAAAATGCATAGACGAGTCGATCCTTCAAACTAATTGGTTGTACATAGTTAATCATATTAACTATTACTCCTTCCATCTCAATTATAAGTCCATTTTCCTATTTTTGGTTGTCCCAAAATACTTGTCCATTTTCTTATTTCAACCAATCAAAATACACTTTAGTGGAGAGATAAGTTATTTGATTGGTGGATAGATTAGTTGGTGGGAATTTATTAAACTTATTGAAAATTAAAAATTGACTTATAATTTAGGACGGAGGGAGTAGTACATAACATCCAGTGTCAAAATAGAACATAGTTGTTAAAATCTCGATTTAGCTTTTAAGATCGTTCGATTTTATGATTTCGTAAAGCAAAAACAAGTCGGTCCTTCGTAGGATCTTAAGATGCATAGGATCTTAAGTAGGAACTCGATCTTACCATTAGATCGTAAGATCTGGATCCCATTCGATCATACTTTCATTAAATTAACAAAAAAAAAACTATAAATGTATTAATTTTAAGGTTAAAGCCAAATATACATATCGAACTTTCTCAATTTTCCAATGTTAGCTAACAAACTTTTTTTATTACCATAATTATCAAACAATCTTTCAATGGTTTTGAACAAGATTGTGTATGTAGATCTTGTTCAACACCACCAACAACCCGACCCAGATTCACTCACACAATTTAAATCAAACACAATCACTCACAAACACAATAAAACAACAAATACCAAACCGAGCCCCATACAAACATCAAACTTCACGGTTCATTGAATCTTTCAACACAAACCGAACAACAAATACCAAAATTTATCGTTAACTCTTTTCAAATCCGAATAACTAACATAAATTTTGTCACCCACTGCAACCAAATACTTTCACGCTGGTTAACCAATTTTGAAGAGGGTTTAGTTATTTGCTTCATCGAAACTAATTTTGGTTATTTTGTGTAAATGTGAGAAAGGATGGAACCAGGGGTTCTCGCGAGTGCTCGTCGCCCGAGACCATTATGAAATTTTTCGATTTAGTATTAATTTTTGAAAAAAAATATCTATTTTTTCTAAATGTATTGCACCTGCTCCATCGAAATGTGTTTCTATATTATGGTTCCAAAAAAGTTGTGCACCGGGTTATTTTTTATCCTGATTTCGTCTCTGAATGTGAGTGTGTTGTGAGGTTTGCTTGTAATTCTCTTTTTATGTGAGCGTAATTGTCTCTCAAACACTTATGTAATTCTAGTTTTATGTCAGCATAATTTTTTGAAAAAATTACACATCCATGTAGTTTACCTCAAATAACAGGTTTAGTCTTTAAATCGTTTTAATTACAGACATATACCTATTTTTGAAACTTGTTACCCATTTATTCCTATTTTAAAAAATAAGAATCATCTGTGTAATTATTTACAACTTTTTTTATTACACGAATAGTCCCTATTTCTTGTAATAGGGATTAAATAGGCAACATGTTTCAAAAATAGGTATGTGTAATGTAATTCAAACGACTTAAAGACTAAACTTGTTATTTGAGGTAAATCACAAAGACCAAACATGTAGTTCTTTATAATTTTTTTAAATGCTTTCAATATCATTTTTTTATAACCTAAGAGCTTCACCTCGTAGGTTCAAATCCTAACCTAGATATGTAACTCAGTATGGAGCATACAACTTTATCATGTAGCACCAAACTTGCATGCCTCATTTGCAGTTTTTGCATCAGTTTCATGATATACCCATAACCCATCTATGTGCAAGATGATTGTGTAATTGGGCATGCTCGGCTGGTTTGGTTTCGGCTAATCTACATGTTTTGGGCTAAATAATTTGACCCAACATTGAAAAAAAAAAAAAAAAAACACACCAAATCATGGCCATTTATATAGATGACCCAAAAATAAATAAACTGGGCCTCGGACAATTGGACATCACTAAAATTCACCGCACAAGGGATCATTTTATTAGACTCGTTTCACATTACCAAATGCTTTTTCATCGGTATGTGAGTGACCTATCAATCTAAAAGTTGTGAGTTCAAGTCTCGTCGAAGACATGTAAGATATATAGTTTGTGAGATATGTAATGTAGGTTGTAAAAATTGCGGTTAAAAAAGGGAAAAAAAATAATACTACTTCCATCCCATAATTATTATCTAATGTTGACTTTTGAAGTAGTTATTTTGCAATTTTGATTTTAATTATTTTTATTTGTGTTATATAATATTTGATGAAAATCATACCTATGACAATACATTTAAAACTCAATCCATTCATATATTTTGCATCAAGTAATATATAACACAAATAAAAATATTTAAGGTAACAATATTTGTGGGTTTCTCCACTTGTGGGAATGAGGAATCATGCTTTTACGGCGGTCAGCCGCTTTGAAAGTTCGCGTGCAAAGTAACCAAACACGAGAGCGTGCCTTGATAACCAACACGCGTTTATACCTTTTGCGTTTGATACATTTGGCCTCAGATCCGAGGGTGTGAGTCGCTCAAAAGAGTCCACCGGGTTATGCGTAGAACGTTATTCTGACGCCAAGGTCTTTGAATGTAGTTTTAAAAGACTAAGTTTCTTTATTCAAAAATTTATGCACATTGTTTGTTGCATTTCATTGTCGTTTCAGTGTAATATTCTATATCTATAAATTTTAAAAGAAATTAAAATAACTTATAAGTTATAACTAAATAAGGTAACAATTAAAAACTAAAGACTTAAAAAGTCAAATATCGGACAATAATTATGGGACGGAGGGAGTACTAGTTTTACATTCTAATAATTTATATATTTTGTTTTTTTGTTATTTTCACAAGTACATATGTTTGGATATTAAGCTTTGCTTTTCATTGCATAAAATAATCTTCAATTCGTTTACATCATAAAACAAGTAAATTTTGCATGTTGCCAGTTGCCACACTTACAAAAAACTGTTTCAATTTCATTTTTGATTTAATTATAAAACTTACAAAACTCTAGTACTGAAACCCAAACTCACCAACCTATCTAAACGAGCTACACACTTGATTTGTGAATCACCTACTACTTATATACAACGACAAATTACATCTTAACATCACTCTTTCTATATGAATAATATGATCCCATGGATTTAAGCTCATATGTTTAAACAACACATGTCTTGGTTTCTTCGAAAATAAACAACAAAATCATTTAGTATCTTCACAAAAGCAGCTAAAATTTTGTGGATTTATTGGCCAAAAGGTCACACACTTGTCCTAACATCTTTAACTTGTATTGCATAGCCACAAATTGATTTTTCACGATAAACATGGGTCTATAATGTTTGGCTAACAAGGATTTGAATAAACCCGAGCCTTGTTTCTATTGTGCAGTCTATGTATGAGAGACTAAAGGAAGTAAATGAAATTTTGGTGCTACATGATAAAGTTGTATGCTCCACACTAAAGTTTAAGAAACCAAAAGGTTTCACAACTTAAAGGAAGTAAATGAAAGCGAAACAAGATAAATTTTCTTTTTAACAAAATCCTTTAGAAGTTTTATTAACTTGAAATTTTCATCTTCAAGCATCCAAATCTAGTTGAATACTAGGATTGTAATTTAAGATGATAAGATACAATATATGTATATTTATTTTATTTATTTTTATGCAGATAAAGATTTTTGGTTTCTTCGGTTCGGTTTGGTTATATTTTCGTCATATCATAAAGCAAATCAAACACCAATTAAATACTTTAATTCAGTTTCAAACCAAACCATACATCAATTAAAAATTTTAATTCGGTTTTATTCGGTTTTGATTTGATTTATTTTTCAGTTTGTTCCATATCACACCAAGCATCCAAAGGAAAGACTTGATATAGATACTCTCATGCACATAAGTATTTTAATAGAAGAAGAATAATTTTCATTTTAGAAAACTTGATTGCATATTTTGCATTGCGGTATTTTAAGTGATACACTAGTTTCTTTATTAAAACGTTTTGCATGGAAGGCAAGACGCATATGAAAGTGTAAAGTCTGGTCAAATCTCGAATATCGCGTAGGGACGTAGAATACGGGATCCTGATATAAAATAGTTTACTGCACATAAATAACTTTTCTTGTTTTGATGATATTTACGAGCCATGTTATTCACGATCTTCAAACTTTATTACAAGTAGTTTACAACTATATACTTGCGAAAATAAACAAAAATAGGTTGATTTAGTTTGCTTCATTTTCTTCTGAAATAGTGTAATTGGTAGCATAATTAAAGTTGTGTTAGATTTGCGTTTTGGTGGGTAAGATATTGTCTAGTTGTCTGGTATTAGAGTCCTACTACTACTTTTTCACCTTTGGAAGCCACATGTATCGTTAGCCCCATTTTCTTACTTTTTGCCTAGTACTATTTCAACTCGTCAATAATTAAATCCAACCGTTTATGTAAACTTGCTAGCATTAGTAATTGCTATAACAGCAAGACAGTGCATCGTGGCGCTAAATTCCTTTTCAAGAATATCTCGTTACATTAGAGCAGAGGGTGTCGACCTCCCAATTCTCTTCACATTAGTCATTCTAACGTTTTTAACACATAAATAACACAAACACAAACACGGTGAAATGCAAATGGCGGCCTTGTGTTATCGTGGCGATGGGCGAAACATGTGGCGAGTTGCCACGTTGGAAGTGGCGAAACAACATCCCCATACCCTCGCTTTTATTCTAACTTTTAACACACACATTCGTTTCTTTCATAATATCATTTCCCACCCATCACTACTTTATTTTCTTTTTTATTTTTTTAAAACAAACTAAATTTTATAAAATTACATTAAATTTTATAAAGTTACAATAAATTTTTATAAAAAAGTTACATTAAAGTTTTTAAGCAAACCAATATACAACCCAAACCAACAAACTTGGTTAACTTGCCATTTTTCCTATTTTATTAAAAAATAAATTACCATAATATACACAATATTTATAATTACAAATTATTTAAATATCATTTATCATTGGTGTTGCCATAAAATAAAAGGATAAAAATAAGGAAAGAACAATATTTTGTGAAACATTTTATATTCGTGTATACCGTTACCGAGAGTTGCTATAGTTTTTTCCCATTTTTAAATAATTATTTATACAACTTGAAAAAAAAAATCTGAAATTTGACAAATCACAAATAACAATTTAAAAATCAAATCATTCACTTCTAAGCTTTTACCCTTTGCAACAATAGCGGCATCAGCTCCCATACTCAACAGTCAACAAAAAAAATCCCTTAATATGTGTCACCTTTATAAACAAAACACACTAAAAATTACACGCACAAACACACATCCATCATTTTTAATTAAAAATAAATAAATAAATAAAAATACCTTTTCTCTTCCCCATTATCACATCCGCCACTTAAGTGGCTTGGGAAGTGGCGAGAGATGGTTGGGGTATGGTGGCACGAGGGTAGCGGCGCCACTTTGGCTTCTACGTTGGATCTGGCGGGCTTCCATGTTACGATTCCTCAATGTCTAAGCTAATGTTCTATCAAAAGGAAAACGTACATGTACTTAACAATTATTTGTAAAAAAGTCCAAAGTATGTGAGCAGTCACTTGAAAATGATCAAAATATATTTCAAACTGATTGGTTGTACATAGTGTGATTCTATTAAACTATTACTCTTTCCGTCGTAAAACTATTGTCGGAAGACAAAAATCACAAAACTTAATAAAAATATGGCCACTATTGTGACAACTAGCAAATTAGGAAGCCCTTTTAGGTAACCGGATTACACTAGGTAGATCGAGTAGATTGCCTATAAGAGCTATTTTGGATAATCGTGACTTGTCTTGGTATCGTTTTTTGCTTTTTATGATTTATTTTGGTATTGATGAGTTATGGTATGAGTTATGGCCTGTAATGTTAGGCACTACTTGAGTCGGCAAAATAAAACCTAAAACTAGGAAAAAAAGGTAACTTTTAACTCGTCACGTAGGAATAAGGCGTGTGAATAATCAAAACTCGAGAAAAAAGGTAGTTAAAAAACAATAACGATATTAATAAAAATAGTCGGAGATTAATTATTAAATATACGAGCCCGTGAGTAGTCGTTCGGGAAAGTTTACAAAAATTACGACATTGGTCCCCCGTGGTTAATAGTGGTCGGCGCCCCCTTATCCCAAAATAATTATGTTTTAATCCCTCCCTCAAAAATACAAATACCCACAACACACACACATACACATCATCATCATCTCCACTCAAACCCTAGCCTCCCACTTTTTCTCTCTACACCTTTCACCGCCGCCACCTTCTCCGGCACCCTCCGCTGCCACCGCCGCGAGTAGTGTCTCACCACCACCACCAAAAGAACCACCTTGTTCTCCTATTTATTTTGACATACGTCACGCGCCCCTACTCCACCATTTCGCCACCCAAAACGCATATAAACCTCATTCTTGTTCGTGTTTTCTTGTTTCAAATATAGATTGGGAAAAAGAAAGGTAAATGGAACAAGTTGTACACTCGTATGAGTGTTTGTGCCCACGTACGAGACTTTTATGTCTCGATTCGTGCGTTTTTGGTTGGGATTAGATGGACACAAACGTAAACTAGTTTTAAAACATGATAGTGTGGGTTGCGGATGACTTGCCATTAATAGGTTTAACCCACGTAGATAGCGAACTTATTTGGTTGACGAATCCAATAAGAACTCGTTATGTGCGTAGGAAAAAGATATTAATGAACAACTTATCCTTATAACTCGTTAGGTTGTGACTAGTTTTTGGAGTAATAAGTGAAATAAATAAATGGTTGAGTTTATCGAGTTGACGAATTCAATAAGATCTAACGATTATTTCAAAACTTATTAACCAATAAAGCTTTTCGCTTAGAAGTTGCATTATGTCGTTGTGAGTCGAATTGCTAGAAATATAGTACATTCATGGAGTCTTGTCGAGTCGATACCTCACACGATAATACCAAACGCTTGTAACTAAATAGAGAAATGAGATGTTTTGGAAATAAGAATTGGAATATATTCGGGATAGGAAGTATTGGAATTGGAAAATGTATTAAGAATGGGTTAATATTAATAGGTTGTGCCGTGTTAGCTGTTTATCTGCTTTGCTAGTGATTATTTGTGCTTTGCTTGATCGAGGTGAGTTTCATAGCCCCATTTTATCTATGTTTTAACTAAATTGGGGCGAGAAAGCATGCTACTATTTTATTGGACATGCTTTAACTCTTTTTGATTTGCTTGTGTGTTGACTAGTAAAGGATAGATATGTGGTAGATATTGACTTAGTCTAGGGTAGCAATCATTTGCTATAACTATGTGACCTAGCTAAGAATATATGTCTACTCCGACCTAGTCCAGGGTAGCATTGAGGTCATCTTTGCTATAACTATGGTATCTGGCTAGAGTCGCTTAGGGCCCTGCTGAAATCTCGATTCTTGATGGAATGTGATTGGAATGTTTATTGTATATCTGTCTTAGTCTCGCATAGCAAATAAACTCTTTCAGTTGAATCTATATTTAAACCTGTGAACTCATCAACGTTAGCTGACCTTTTTAGCATGTTTTCTCAGGTAATTAAGCTAATGTTTGGACTGCCTGTTCTTGGAGGCTTGTCAGAAGAGGCATGGTTGGAGGATCACTTTAAACTTTGATAATAATTTGTGGACCTATTTTATGATCTCTTTTGGGACTTACATTTGAATATTTTGGAATAAATGTAACCATATAATTAATTACGGGATTGGTTGTGAATGATTTAAGATTATCTTATTTTCCTATACTTATGTTGTGTACCAATCCAGGAGCGCCCCGAAAGCTTTATTAAGTCTTCTGCTGTACCAAAATTTGAGGGTGTTACAACTATAAATCTCAACCACTAATATAGAATATTCCTACACTAAATTATCTTTTTCTTACTTAAAATGAAAATTGAACAATTATTTTGAGGCATCTTAAAAAGAAAATACGAACTATAATTTTGAAACAGATGTAGTAGGACATAACATCCAGTGTCAAAGCCGAAACCATAGTTGTTAAAATCGCGATCTAGCTTTTAAAATCTTCCAATTTTACGATTTCTATAAGCAAAAACGAGTCGATCCTTCGTAGGATTAAAATGCACAAGATATTAAGTACGAACTTGATCTTAAAATGCAGAGACGAGTCGATCCTTCAAACTAATTGGTTGTACATAGTAGGGGTGTTCAAAAAATCCGAAAAACCGACGAACCGAGCCGATCCGCTCAATCCGAACCGCAAAAAACCGATAACCGAATAAACCGAAACCGAGAAAAACCGAAACCGAAAAAACCCGCTTATCATGGTTCGGTTTCGGTTTTTACTTTTAGTTATCCGCGGTTACCCGAACCGAACCGCCTATAATATACACCTAAGGTTCAACAAACCATTCTTAAAAATGTACAAGTATTAACTATCTTATTGCATTACTTTTATCGCATAACGCATTTTTACTTACCTAATGTGATCATTTACTAACGTCCATAGATTACATATGATTAAAGTGATCGTACTTATAAACGTCAAATAAATAATATTAGTTATTGTTACATATGATAATTTGAATGTTTTTATTGCGACAAAACAACATTATTATGACTTAAATCTTTTCAATATTATTTAATTTTACTACAATTGACATATTACGTTCTAATTTATGTTATTTTTCATCCGATTCAATTCGATTAATTTTTAAAATGGTTAGTGACCCGAACCGGTAACCGCTCATTTCGGTACCAGCATGTCAGTTACCCGCTTAGTACGGTTCGGTTTCGGATAGTAAAATGAACTACCGCCGCGATGGATAGTTAAAATTCTAACCGAACCGAGCCGAACCGCCCGTGAACACCCCTAGTACATAGTTAATCATATTAACTATTACTCCCTCCATCCCAATTATAAGTACATTTTCCTATTTTTGGTTGTCCCAAAATACTTGTCCATTTTCTTATTTCAATCAATCAAAACACACTTTAGTGGAGAGATAAGATATTTGATTGGTGGATAGATTAGTTGGTGGTAATTTATTAAACTTTTTGCAAATTAAAAATGGACTTATAATTTGGGACGGAATGAGTAGTACATAACATCCAGTGTCAAAGCAGAAACCATAGTTGTTAAAATCTCGATTTAGCTTTTAAGATTATTCGATTTTATGATTTCGTAAAGCAAAAACAAGTCGGTCATTCGTAGGATCTTAAAATGCATAGGATCTTAAGTAGGAACTCGATCTTACCATAAGATCGTAAGATCTGGATCCCATTCGATCATACTTCCCTTAAATTAACAAAAAAAACAAACTATAAATGAATTAATTTTAAGGTTAAAGCCAAATATACGTATAGAACTTTCTCAATTTTCCAATGTTAGCTAACAAACTTTTTTTATTACCGTAAATATCAAACAATCTTTCAATGGTTTTGAACAAGATTGTGTATGTAGATCTTGTTCAACACCACCAACAACCTGACCCAGATTCACTCACACAATCACTCACAAACACAATTAAAACAATAAATACCAAACCGAGCCCTATATAAACATCAAACTTCACGGTTCATTCAATCTTTCAACACAAACCAAACAACAAATACCAAAATTTATCATTAACTCTTTCCAAATCCGAATAACTAACATAAACCAAACCACAAACCAAACTTTATCATCATCTTCAAGATCTCTATGAAAACCACACTGAGATCATATGATTGATTTTGTTTGATTATAGGATTGATGTTTTGTTTTTGTTCGAGTTGAACCCCTAGATCCGGTGAACCCATTTATGGCGAACTCGATTATACGATTGTTTTTTGTTTTTGTTCATTTTGGATCGAGGGTTTGATTTTCTTGTTAGTGATTTCTTTTATTGAGAGGTTTTTTGTGTATGTGTGTGTTGAAGTTTTTGAAGTTTTCTGGGTGATGATTTATTTTTGTGCGTGTGATGGATTTTTTTCTTCGGATCGAGTAATGTGTGGTGGGTGGTGATAGATCAGTGACGGATATGATCACTGATACATCAGTGGTAGATCCGATGTTTGTGCTATGGGTAGTGATGGCTATGATGATGAATAAGCCATTGTTTTGTGATATATCAATGATCATAATAAGCTAAATTTTTTTGTGACGAGGGTAATTTAATTATTTCAGTTATTATTTTAATAATAAACCAGTCAAATTGGTGCACTTGAAAAAAATTTGAAAGTTTGTTTGGTATTTACGTTAATAAAAAAAGTTTGATAACTAACTCGGAAAAATTGAGAGAGTTCATTGCCTATCTTTGTCTTTAACTTTTATTTTTTTTAAGTAAAACAATCAAGCAAGCGTGGATTATTATAAAATATTTTTTAAGAGTAAAATATATAGATTTTAGATTAAAAGACCCAACACCGATTAGACATTTTAGCATTTTAAAATATTATAAGTTGCATTTTTATATTATTTTAACTCTTAGAAGTTATGTTATAAAATCAGTTTTGAATTGGAATTACTAGACGAATAAGACTTAAACATTTAAGCAGGATCTTTTGATTTCGATCCAATTCTTACGATTTTGACTTTATAAATACAAAAGCGATCTATAATCGGATCTCGATCTTAACAGTCAAAGCTATCGGATGTAGCATAAAATTATAGGCACATTCCGAATAGAATGCAACTTGTTGCTCGTTTGGCTGTCATGTTATTGTAATAACTTTCGTATAATGTTTAAAATGGCTATATAATAATCTTTAAAAAAAATTAAAGGACTGTTTGGTACGTTGTTTTTTTGAAGCTGTAAGTTTTTTGTTACAAAAATAATCATCTTCAAGACAAGTAGCTCTGTTTGGATACATCAACTTTAAACTTTTATTTTAAACAAGTAGATCCAAAATGAAAAGCTGATTTATGAAGCTTTTAAAACATTTTAAAGCTGTTAAAACATAAAATTATTGTTAACAGCTTATAATTACATTTAACAGCTAATTTATCAAACAATTTTATTGAAAAAAAAAGTATACCTTATAGTAACAGCCTTACAATTTACAACTTAGAGTTTACAGCTTAAAAAGTTTTAACAAAGTATCAAATTGTATGTTAAGGAGAAAGTTTTCTGATAAAAAGGAGTGTCGATAAAATATCTTTTGTCGTATTTTAGTATATATAGATAACTAAAGGAAGACCAAGATTCTTCATCTTAACGGTCACTGAGACCACAATAATTTAAGTTAGCCATAAATTGTGGTGCAAAAATAATAATTTACACCTGACTGAATCAAACATTCGGTTGTAACCATTATCCCTTTTCATTAAAAACTTGGTTTAATTTATACTATTTTTTCTTTGTTTTGTTTTAAAAGATTATTATTCAGAAATAAGAAAACCTTCTGTAGGATTAATGAGATATTGGATATTAGGATTAATAAGATTGTTATTTTCCTCTTTTATAACGACAGTTTCAAGCTCTGAAAAGTTGCAAAGACAAAAAAATAAATGAAAAAAAAAAAAAAAATCACATGTTTTTTAATGAAACTATGCATAATGCGGCATGATTGCCGGAAAAACAATCTATATAATACTATTGTCTATTGCGCTTTATTTTCCTAAAGCAATCATCAATTTCTTTTCAAAAGCGTTTAGTAGTTTAGTTGGAGAAATACTTCATTTTTTAAAAAAATTTTCATATAAAAGGAAAAACCGAAACCCGTTTAGTCATGACTTTTTCCAATAATTTTAAAAATATTAATTTCATTTTCCATTTTTAATAGAAAAATCAAAATACCATTACATCATTCTCACTTTTTTCATTTCTACAATAATAACCCCATTTTCTCTCACCCCACTCTTATCACGCCCACCTCAGTCCACCTTCCATCGCCGCCCACCTCTCCATCCACCGTCTCCGTTTTAAAAAAAGAAAAAATATAACTCCAACTAAACGAATTTTCAAATTTCTCAAGTCTTCTTTAGAGAAGAAAAACAATTCCGTTCTCTAAGAATTTAAAAACAGAGAAACAAGAAAATTTTTCACCAACTAAACGGCCATTTATTTGTTAATTTTATAAAAATATAAGATATTTGTTATTTAATATTCCACACAACATTATTGCATATTTGCATTGATATATACTCATATGATTCATTGGAATCACATTCTAGTTATCTCTACCGCCTCCAACAAAGCAAGCAAGACGTGACTCATCAAACTCTCCACCTCATGAAAATTTTACTTTCTACTCAATTTTAATTTTTAGTTTGTTTGTTTAGTCATATATTCAGACGTGTTTAATATTTCAGCTAGTATAATAAATATACCGACATCTTTCGAAAAAAGTTTCTTTGTCATTTTGTACAGAAAAGCATATAGTCGTGTACCTTTCAAACAAATTCAAGAAAACCTACAATAGATCGAAATACAAGACATTTACCTAAATATTAATTGGATTAAAAAACAAACTATATTTGTATGCATTTGATTACATATTTGTAAACTTTAGAATGAAAATAAATACATACAAAACTTTTCAAAAGCATCTACTTCAATGCTCAAAAATCAATCGAGTATCCAATAAGATGATCTAAAAAAAAAGAAAAAAACCCCTCAAATATCAATTGTAAGAGTGCAAGCGAAACCATTGTAAACGGATACATAGATAATACAATTGACATAATTCACCAGAGTTAGATAAACGGATACATAGATAATACAATTCAAGCCTTACTACATACATATTTAGAGTGAAGATTGAAGAAAAGTAAACATCAAGACTCGCCCTATCAAATCAAGACTCGCCCTATTAAATAACTTAATTTAAAAGACCTCATCCATTTACCCATTTAAAAATAGAGTTAATATACAAAGATGTCACTAAACTTAAAAAAAAAATACGTCTAAGATACTGAACTTTTATTTTGTTCATTTGAGTTACTAAACTTATAGAAAATATGCTCTTCTATAATTTCAATGTTATTCGGAGTGACTTAAACATATATTTTAATAAATTAAATAACATAAATGTCGTACTTTAACAAATTCAATGATATTATTTTCATAAGTTCAGAAACCTAAATAAATAAAATAAAATTTGATACTTTTCGTGCATTAACCTTTAAAAATGCTGCAAGCCAAATAACTTTTAAAAAGTACTTTCAGCAAATGAAATTCATACACTTAAAAACTAAAGCTACTCCTATATAATTACTTTTACAATTAGTGTTTTAATAAAGCCAACATAATCAATTAACAAAATATCCACAAGCTAGGCTTATTATCATGTGTTTATAAAACACAAACCCACCCCAACAAACACTTCACTTCACTCTCTTCTCACCTCAACACAATAATGTCCCCATTCCACTGTATCATCCTCCTCGTCCTCCTCTTCTCCACCCATGCCACGTCATCACCAGATCCAGCACCTTTCAAAACCTACATCTTCAGGGTAGACACATCATCCAAACCCTCCATTTTCCCAACCCACTACCACTGGTACACTTCTTCAGAGTTCACCCAAACACCCTCTTCGATTCTTCACATATACGACACTGTTTTCCATGGTTTCTCAGCTTCACTCACTCCTGAAGAGTATGACTCTGTTTCCAAACACCCCTCTGTTTTGGCTTCTTTTGAGGATAAGAAAAGGGAGCTTCATACTACACGCTCGCCTCAGTTTGTGGGGCTGAGGAATCAGCGTGGGTTGTGGTCGGATTCTGACTATGGGAGTGATGTCATCGTTGGTGTTTTTGATACAGGTGTGTGGGTCCCGTTTGTTTAAGGTTTATGTTTTGTGTTTTGAGATTTGTCGGCTTGTATAAGGTTACTATGATATGATAAGCTTGTATAAGCTGAAAAGTTTTAAGAGAAAAAATGAGCTTGTGTTTTGTAAGTTCATTTTTTTTTGGGCTTATTTTGAGATTTTTCGGCTTATATAAGCTTATGATGACATGATAAGCTTGTCTAAGCCGAAAAAGTTTTAAAATAAGCCAAATAAATTAGCTTATGAAATAAGTCATAAGCATATTGCATAAGCTTAAACAAACACCCTTTTTAATTATTGTAAAAACTCGATTTTTACTAAATGCAACATTTATGTGGCTCATAGTTAATTAAATACGCAGTAAGTCTTAAAATAAGTAGAAAAAAACTGGGCTTATAAAATATAAGCCGGAATTAAAAAAACTAGTAAGAGGAAATATGAGGTTAAAAAATACGCCCTTAGATTTTTTTAGATGCACCTGATTAATATTTTCGTCCCTGCAGGTATATGGCCCGAGAGGAGGAGTTTTAGTGACTTGAATTTAGGACCTGTGCCGAAAAGATGGAAAGGAGTGTGTCAAGTAGGAGTTAAGTTTAGTGAAAAGAATTGTAATAGGAAAATTGTTGGAGCCAGGTATTTTCTGAAAGGACATGAATCCGCCTCGGGCGGATTCGGGATTGGATTCGGCGGTGCCATTAATGACACCGTCGAGTTTAGGTCAGCCCGTGACGCTGATGGACACGGGACGCATACTGCGTCCACTGCTGCGGGGAGATATGTGTTTAAAGCTAGTATGGCTGGCTATGCCTCAGGTTAGTTGGCCCAAGTACAACTTATTTTTTCGGCTTAGATTTTATAAGCCGAGTGTAACTTCTTTGCTGATATAATTTGTTATGACATAATAAACTTAGATTAAGCACATAAGTCGAAAGTTGATTAGCTCACAAGCTCACAAGCTTAAGCAAACACTCTCTAAACTTATTTCTTGTTTGTCTTATGAGCTTATGTTTTTTCTGACTATGTTTCATAAGCTTTTTTTAGGCTAATTTTAAGACCCACCGTCTTAAATAAGCTTACTATCCAAACTTGTATCGAGTTTATAAGTTTTAAAATAAGCCTGAGAAAATAAGCTTATGAACTATAACCAAAATAACATAAGCGATCAGCTAAAAAATTAACTTAAACAACTACCAATATAATTATTTGATCGATAAAACATACTAATTAATACCTATGGGGATATTGCTCTTTAACAGGTATAGCTAAAGGAGTTGCACCAAAGGCAAGGCTAGCAATTTACAAAGTTTGTTGGAAGAATTCAGGGTGTTTCGATAGCGACATACTCGCCGCATTTGACGCTGCTGTAAATGACGGAGTTGATGTTATTTCGATCTCGATAGGAGGTGGAGACGGGATTTCGTCGCCTTATTATTTGGATCCTATTGCTATTGGAGCATATGGAGCCGTTTCTAGAGGTGTTTTTGTTTCGTCGAGTGCGGGAAATGACGGACCGAATGGAATGTCAGTTACGAATTTAGCGCCCTGGATTACGACTGTAGGTGCAGGGACAATAGACAGGAATTTCCCTGCTGAGGTAGTTTTAGGGGATGGTAGGCAACTTGCTGGTGTATCGTTATACGCTGGACCAGCAATTAGCGGTAAAAAGTATCCGCTAATTTACCCTGGGAAATCTGGAGTGCTGTCCGCTTCTTTATGTATGGAGAATGCTTTGGATGCAAGTGCCGTAAGGGGTAAAATAGTAATTTGTGATAGAGGTAGTAGTCCTCGAGTTGCTAAGGGTTTGGTTGTCAAAAAAGCGGGTGGTGTTGGTATGATTTTGTCTAATGGTGTTACTAATGGTGAAGGGTTAGTAGGTGATGCGCATTTGATTCCGGCTTGTTCTGTTGGTTCGGATGAAGGTGATAAGATTAAGGCGTATGCGGCTACAGGACGAGGCACGGCTACCATTAATTTTAAGGGGACGGTGTTAGGGGTTAAGCCTGCGCCTGTTGTGGCGTCTTTTTCGGGTAGGGGACCGAATGGGATGAATCCGGAGATATTGAAACCGGATTTGATTGCTCCCGGGGTTAATATTTTGGCGGCGTGGACGGATGCAGTTGGGCCAACGGGTTTGGATTCAGATAGTAGGAAAACCGAGTTTAATATACTTTCGGGAACTTCTATGTCGTGCCCTCATGTGAGTGGTGCGGCTGCATTGTTGAAATCAGCTCATCCTGATTGGTCTCCTGCTGCTATTAAGTCCGCAATTATGACTACTGCTAGTACTGTGAATAAACAGCTTGAACCAATGACGGATGAGTCAACAGGAAACGCGACTACACCTTATGATTTTGGTGCTGGTCATTTGAACCTTGATTTAGCAATGGATCCTGGTCTTGTGTATGATCTCACGAATGAAGATTACGTTAGTTTCTTGTGTTCAATTGGGTACGGTGCAAAGACTATCCAGGTGATCACTCGATCACCGGCTGCTTGTCCAATGAGAAGGAAACCAGTTCCTGAAAACTTGAATTACCCTTCAATTGCTGCATTGTTTTCGACCGGGAAAAAGGGGGTCTTAAGGAAGACTTTGGTTAGGAGAGTAAGAAATGTTGGTGATGTTAATTCAGTTTATACAGTTAAGGTTCAGGCACCAAAGGGTGTCACGGTTTCGGTGAGGCCTGGAAAGTTAGTTTTTTCCAATAAGGTGAGGGAACTAAGTTACTATGTGAATGTGAAGATTGACGGGACGAGTGTAGTGATGGGTGATTCTGGTGCTGTGTTTGGGTCAATTTCATGGGTTGATGGAAAGCATGTGGTTCGAAGTCCTCTTGTAGTGACCCAATTAGACCCGTTGTAGTTTGCTTTACAATATTGTGATCGTGTGGTGGTATTTTCGCCCGGTAAATTAATCCGTTGTAGGCGAGTAGGATCGCCCGGAGAAAATAGATTCTCCATTAGAGGCGAGGTGTTTCGCTTTTCTATTATTTTTTGGTTTGTTTTTTCTTCGCTTTTTCCAGGTTATGTAAAATATAATTATATAGTTTGATGTCAAATGCAAACTTCCCAAAAACAACTAAAGAGTCAAACGGTTGCCACTTCTTTCATATCATGTATGGTTTAGTGTTGTGGTTTTGGTGGTGGTTCATGGAGTCTATATGATGGTTTAGCCAAGTCAAAATTTGGTGGTTTTGGTGGTGGTTCATGGAGTCTAAATGTGAGCTTTTAGGTCTAGATGAAAATATAAAACTAGGCTACAGTGAGTTTACACTTTACCAAAACACCTCGAGCACAACCTTGATTTAGCAGTGAGCTATATTTGATGTAATGTTTTGTTCAGGAGGCTAAATAACTTGAAAATTCCATTAAAACCATGCTTGCTATATATAGTAAGCTAAATCCAAAATCTTAAGTAGTACACACCACATATCTATAGGAACTATATTGAATGAAAGATATGTACACTTCGTTTAAACTTAACAATTTTGGTTTGGTAACAAATTTTGAAGTTTGGAAATGTCTCTATTTGACTTGAAATAGTTGGACACTTGTACCATGATCCATGGCCTTGGCCAATTTAAAGGTGGGTCATGGACGAACATACAAAGCAATGAGCACCCTACAATAAAGTCAAGATTAATTGTTTTGTAAGACGGATACTTAATGGATTACTACCAAATTTCCAGATAATTTTTCCTTTTTATTTTCTTCGGTGCGTTTGGTTCAAAAAAATTAAATTATGGGGTTTTTAATTGTGTGAGGTTTTAACTTTTAAATATAAGAGTGTTTAAAAACTTGACATTAGAAACACAATAACATGTTTGGTTTGCAGCAAAAGAAAAAAAAATGTCATGTGTTTAACAGTAAATGACAAGATCACCCTTTGAACCATGTTACTCAAGTTTCCCCACATGCATATTTTATGGGGTATTGATGTCCTTTTAAATCATATTACTCAAGTGTCTTCACATACTATATAATCCTCCAAAGATGCAAAATCGATATATATCTTTTACACGATAAAAATCATTTGGATCGATCAAAACTTATAAGAAGGATATACTGAAATTATTTTGAGGAATATTTCAAACATTTAAATGCATCCATTACAAAGCTTTTGGAGGTATTAGTTTTTAACAAAATAATTTTTATAAACTAAGTAAACGTTTTTTAAGCTAAGTTTTATTTGAACAAATACCCAAAACGAAAAACCGATTCATAAAACTTTTAAAAATTATTAAACTTTAAATTCTTGATATACCTCCAAACATTTATTTACAATTATAGATTTATCCTTTTATGTCATTTTACATCTTATAATTATATTTAACAACTAATTTATCAAACATGTTTATTGAAAAATAATACGAACAGAAATTTCGTGTTAAAAGTTTCTGCAGTTCTACTTTCAAGATGAAATTTACAGCTAGTTTTACCAAACATACCCAAAGTCTTTAAAAAAACATGTTTTTTAGTGATTTTAAAACAAAAACCACCCCTTTTATTTTCAACCAAACACGCTTTTATAAGGGGTTCAAATACAAAACTGACAAAACCCCTTGAAAAACGGCGAACCATATAGCCCCTTCTAGTTATTTTGGATATTAGTGCAGGGAGTCTCTTAAAATATAATTTACGTTCTTTAATGTATGCGGCTTAATTGTATTTGTGAGAAGCTTTTCAATTAAATGGTTGTCGGTTTAAGTAATGCTTAAGACATGTGAGATATATTGTGTGAGATAAATAGTTGTGATTCAGAAAGAGAAAGAAAAAAAATGTAAACATTATTAAAAAGGTTTTGTTAAGTATATATATGCAAATGTCTTTTAAAAAATCACACAAAGAAACATTTAATCAAATCTTTGGAAATACGCTTAAGTTTCTACTAAAGAATGTCAAGACATGAATGAGGTAGTTTAAACTTTAGAACTTTAGTGCCCATTATATAGTTGCTACTCCATTAATGGTCAACAAGTATACAAAAGAGTTTCAAGTCAAATAACACAAAAGGGTCACACAATTAATTAATACTACGCAATTACTACAATTTTGTGCAAAAAGTAATGTTTTGTTTCTTTAATTCTTTAAAAAATTTCCAGGAACAGAATTTCTTGCTTCTTACTTTTTCAAGACAATTTCTTTTATAAAGATTGTTTCGAATGATCACCTATAGCTTTCTTTTACTTTTCTTGTTTGTAGATTATAAGAATCCAAACTTTTTTCTTTAAATATGATACTTAGTTTGATTTCCTAGTGTACGTGATCCAAAAGGAATGCAAGTATCTTTTGTCTAGAAGTGGTACGTACACATTCAATTTTTTTTTTTTTTTTTTTTTCAAACAAATATATATTATTAAGACAAAACTAGCAAGGAGATAATTACATATGAGATATTTGTTTAATTTATGTTTGTTTAGTGTATTTATTATTTCGCTCCAGATGTTAATTGAGATTTTTTTGTTGCGAAAACAAAATACAACCAAAGAATCACACATGCATAACAAGGTTAATCACCCTATAGGTTCTTTGTAAAAATTAGTTGCTCTAGTTAAACTTTCTTTTATTTATTTCTCTTTTGATTAACAATCGTGATCTTTCATGAATTATCAGTAGAAAAAAGTTGGCAAACTCAAAGGATTCATTTGATGAAACTAAGGCCCATTTGGTTGGGGTTTTTCATGGGTTTTGGGTTGAAAGCATCAAATTAGTTGTTTGTTTGCATCTTTTGGATTTGGTTTAGATTCTTAATTTAAAGGTGTGCAGAAAAGATGAGATGTTTTGAAGGTTTTATGACAAAGTAAGACCATGTGTATTCTTCTCCTCATCTTTTTCTTTTTGTTCTCTCACTATCAATATAAATAATTTTTAATTTATATTTTAATATATAATATATTTTAAAATATTATTTTCTTTAGCTCACATTTCAAATTCAAATCATAAACAAAATTCAAATTTAAATTCAAATCTTAAAGATACGCACAATGGATCGGTTGGGGTCGGTCGACCTAGGTTGACTCCACTATGGAGGAAATGAAGGGTTCGGTCGAGTATGGTAAAATTGACAACCTAGTTTGTTGTGGCAACTGATTTCAACACAACAAAACTCCAAAGTTTCTATTGTTCGGGATTTAAAATAAATAAATAAAAAATAACTTGGTCACCACTATGACAGCTAGGTCATTGTCAAGTTATCAGAAAGAGAAAACTGATGTGACAGAGATGATCGGGGTCACCACTTTATTCAGTTTAATGATAAACCCTGCAAACCAACAGGCCCTAAAAGAACTTGTAGATATTTGTATCAGAATTAATGCTATGATATCACCGTTATGTTAGGAATACACAAGAGACAAAAATAATAATAATAATATTGATTAATACTTTACACGAACAAAACTATGTAGTTATTTCGACAAAATAAACTGCCTAGGAATAGCATGTGTAACGTTCAACTATAATTTTATTCTTAAAACGCTTCAATAGGATTTGGTTGAACCTTAGTCATATATAAATAATTTACTAAAATTATTATAAAAAAATAAGAAACAATTATATTTGTTCTTTACACCGTAGGAAGATGACATATTAAAATTTTGATTTGCATACAACTATTTTATTTTATGAGTTTGTGCGTACTGTGTATAAATTTATTCGCACACATATTAACCGGGACAATTATGTGCTTTAAGATGAAAGGATGATTAATTGCTTGAGAAATGATATGAATTGACATGTTGATTGAGAGATGCACCTAACTACAATCATAGAATGTTCATGTCAAAAACAGTTTACTCATCATTATTAGTGTAGGAGTAAAATTACATTCACATGACTAATGATCAAGGACCATAGATGATCATAAATGAACTTAACAAATCTTGCTAGCATAAAAGCATTCCTCTCTTGATTTAAGGAGGTGATATGCACATCATTAAAAGTGATGTGCACATCACAAAATCAAACTAGTGATGCATATAATATAACATCATATATGCACGATTGTGATGTGCATATCACCTCTATTTAATTTAAGATAAACAACATTTATCCAATAAGTTTGAGAAAAAAAAAGTTTCAGTAACAAATAAAATAATTAGTTGGAAATGGATCCACTAAAAAAAAAATAAAAATAAGAAGAATGAGAAATGTTTTCAGCCACACATTTCAAATGAAGAAGGAGAATTTCATGAAAAATGCATATCTTTTTGTAGGTGCATCTGAAATGTGCGGTTGTGGTTATTTCTCATCCTTCTCATTTTACTTTTATTTCTTATTTGATCCTTACTCATAATTAGTTAACTAGATTTTTGTTCCATGTGGTTTGTCGTATGTTTCAATTTTAGTCCTTTAGTTTGAAAAGTTTCGGGTTTGGTCCAAAATTAAACACATGTTACGAGTTTTGTCCATTTTTCCGTTGATCATTAGTATGACTAGTTAAAAAACTAAAATGTCTAAAATACATTCGTCTTAATAATGTAAATGACAATAATAACCTCATCTCATTATTTCATTTTCTTTTTCTATTTCGATTATTATTATTATTATTATTTTATTATTATTTTTTAACATCACTTTATTAAAAATTCAAAGGATTTTACAAAAATTTAGCGAAACCATCATTATTATTATTATTATTATTATTATTATTATTATTATTATTATTATTATTATTATTATTAATTCATAAAATTTATAAGAAATTAGTGGAAGCTGGGATACTATCTGAACCCATTCCTCTAACTAGGGCAAAGTTAATACTAATAAAAGATATGAGTTCAAACTCCAAACATAACACACTATTTTCAACTTTTAAACACAAAAAAACATCTTTTACAAAACATCTAGGGTCATCTTCAAGCATCTATGTGTGTTTTGTAGAAGATGTTCAAACCCAAACTTTACAAAGTTTGTGATTTGAGTTGAAATTCTATGGATTTTTGTTGAAAGTTTGGTGTTTTGTGAGTGTATGATGGTGTTTAAGTGGTTGTGTTGTGGTGGCCTACGGTTGGTAGTGGTGGATGTGTTTGTGTTTATAGAACATTAGAAAGAAAGATTGTGGATTGTGTATTTTTGGGAAAAAGTGTGAGGAAAAATGGTTGTTATTGTGTGATTGTTGGTGGATGTAAACTCTATTTGTAATTTTTAATAATATAGATAAAAAGACAAAATACCTTCATATTTAATGGTCAAAGTTAGTCAAACTAACAATTAACGAAAAATTGGACCAAACTCCTAATGAGTGTTTCATTTTGGATCAAACCTGAAACTTTTCAAACTAATGGACAAAAAATAAAACACCCAACAAACTAAATGACCAAAATCGTAGTTAACTCTAAAACAATTATTGTACAATACAACCGATATTAAGTTACCAAAAAAGTCTAAACCAAGCTCTCTAAATAAGACTTGATAGTGCGGAGTGAAATTATCACAAGCAAAACAATTGTTGTTTTGCCTGTGTCAACACCACCTCTTTCATTTTTCCTCGCAATTTTGCGTCTTTTTTAGTAAGCTCATGCCGAGCGGCGAACACAAAAGCTCATCCTTTTTATATATTCTTTTAATGTTTGACATGCGTGTTGTGTAGTATGCGTGAGTGTTTTAGATATTTTTAATAACTAAAAATAGGTCAAAGAGGAATGGGAGTTATGCAAACAAACTTTTTTTTGCAAGACAAGAGAGCAAAAGAGTAAACATGATGTGAAGATATTGTTAGTGAAGTATCAGTTTGTATATTACTTTACATGTATTGGGCCAAGCCCGTATAGTAGATTAGCATCCATATCATTATTTATGTTGTAACCATCATTATTGTTGATCATCAAAATATACCCTCATTTACATGTACAGGCTTGGCCCAATACATTAATATATATATTAAAGGTGGTCGAATACGACATCGTTTCATGCCCCATTTTCCCGCAAAAAATGCGCTCCATGGGCTAAAACAGCCCACTCTCACAAGCCTGTTTACCTTATCCAAATAGCTCGGCCTTCTATTGCATTTGAACCAAGGTTAGAATTGCCCTGCATTTGAGGTTGTAGTAGTATGCTTTCCACAAATTTACGGAATGTTCGACCTTCGTTATCCAAAGAACACACACAACATATTTTTAGATTTGTTACAAATCGCAGAGGTTCCAGATGTTTCTCATCCTAAATCTCACACGAATCTCAACGGGTAATACACATCATGAAGTTTTTTCTTCTCATTTACTTCCATCTGATCTCTTTTTTTTGGTTATGTTTATGTAGCTTTAGTTAATTTCAGGCCTTTTAACCTAATCTGCTCAAGTTAATTTATAAATGCTATGTTTCAAAAGATTGAAAAAAATGGATTATGATGATTTTGTACACCTATTTTATGGTCATTTACATAATCACCAGCTTACACCAGTAATTAGGTCGCAGATGTTGTGACTTCGACATTGCAAGTAAAATATGGTGAAAAGTGAGCTAATGTTAACACAAATCCTGGAGCCATTTTTTCCCTTCCATTTGCAACATGATTTTTTCACGGGTAGAGATATGAAGGCTATGGAAGAGTAAACTTGGGTAAGTAACCATAAGCCATGGCTTATTAAAAAAACAACTTTTAAGGTTAAGCAGGTGTAATGTTTTGAGAATCGATGCAGGAATATTGGATCGATTCTAATGATGATAGTCATCCAGTGAACGCATTCGTTTGCAAATGCGAAAGTACATACTCTAGGCAAACCAAACACAAAAACGTAGGTAAACATTTCATTGTTTTTGATATTCCTTGACAAAAAATTAATTACACTACATGTGTTATATTGTTACACAATATAATCACATGACCTGCCATTTTGTGGATTTAACGAATGAAAATAGTTGAGTTTGTGTGCAGAGATATGAACCGATTATATACATGTTTGGCAAGTCAGTAGTTCAAAAGTAGTAATCTGTGTTCACAAAAATGTTTGTTAATTTTAGTACAACCCAAGAGGCAACTACTAACTACAGGGACATGCATCAAGATACGTGCTTTTCCACTCGAACCATAACCGGGATATTCTATGATCAAAGGCTTTGTGGTTGTCACAAACTGGATTCGAACCGCATTTTTGTCAGCTCTAAAAGGCTAATTTCATACAAGATGATGCACCTGATCCCATTGTAAGTAGCATCTTTCATGTCCATGTTTCTTTTTGTCACTATTTTATCTTCTAAAATGGTTTTATTTTATTAATAAACTGAGAATCAATACAATTAGTATAATAAACTTGACTGAACCATAAACACTAAATGGCTAAACGGGAGATTTAGTATAATACACTCAATATTTCTTTTTCTTGGGAGGCTGATTTAGTTTTGGTGGTGAACAAGTGTAGAAGGTTATAATAAAGAAGATGGATATGCAAGGATCAAAAGAATTTTCGGCTGAACTGAAGGTGTTAACACATGTTCACCACTCGAACATGTAATTTCTCCAGGCCTATGCAATTCATTAGTTTCTTATTTCTGTATAATGGATAAGAATTTGGACGCATATTCATGTATTGGAACAACTATTGTTAATACAAATATCGTCATTAAACGTTATTTATATTTTTGATCTTTACATAAGTTTTGTTAACGACAAAAGTAAATTTAATTTGAGAAAATTCCTAAAATAAGCCAAAAAGTCTTGCATGGTCCGTTAAATGGTCATTTTTTAGGCCTTTTCCCATTTTGGTCATGCTCGACTCCACCCAAATTTTGACACGTGTCATTCTTTTGTACTTTTTTCTTGAAAAGTACATAAGAATGACACGTGTCAAAATTCGTGGAGTCAGCAATTAACGATCAAAGTCGAGTAGTTGACCACCAAAAGAATGACACGTGTCAAAATTTTGATTGAAGTCGAGCAGTCGAGCATGACCAAAATGGGAAAAGCCTAAAAAAATGACCATTTAACGGACCATGCAAGACTTTTTGGCTTATTTTTAATAGATATTAAAACAAGTTTTTTCAAATAATAACTTCATCACTCAAGCATTTACATTGTGATTAAATCATATCTTGATATGACTCTAAACCATAATGTATGATAGTAGTTTTTAGAATGTTTTGGTTTCTTAAAAAATAAACATTACATATGTATTATATATTTCTAAAAATAGAAAAACAAACACATGACATCATGTGATGCATCATTGAAATCCTTAGAAGATTTCACTAGATACTTTGTGTAGATTTAGGCTCTACATATCTTACACAATCTGGCATAGATATGGTTGACTTTGGCAAGATTTTGAGATCTTGTTGTCAGACCTCGGCGGCACCAAATATTAACACGGGCGGAACCCTTTCAAGGGTTCCGTGGTCCGTGGTGCTTGCTGATGTTTTTGGCTATAAATAGCAAAGCCAAACCAAGTAGTTTTTCATCCCTTTCCATCATATTCTCATACATTCCTTCTCTCTAACATTTCTAACTCAGTTTCATATCATGTTAGGTCACTAGTTTTACAAACATAAGTAATATAGAAAGGAGATGAGGCGATTGAACAAGATCTAACACACACACAAACAATAATAAGACCGGTTATGCGTGAGCATATGTGAAAGAAAGAAAACTTGATCAACCAACCCTCAAATGAGGGTTTACAAAGATTTATAGGAGGAAGCTAGGGCAACACTCCTAGTTCCCATCCTTTCTTATATGGGCTTGGGCCTAAGCTTATAGGCCTTCTACATAAGCTAGACCTTAAACAAACATAAAGGCCATAATAAGCTACCTATTACATATGAAATATAAATACTTGAAATAATTGTTTAGGAGTGATTCCAACAATCTCCCACTCAAGTATATATGAATGTAAGCGGTGAAGGCGTTGATGTAATAGTAGCTCGACGTCTTCGACATTCTTCTTTCTTGTGAGAGGAATTGCCTTGATTGAACAATCTCCCGGTGTAGAGATAGTTATCTTTGAGCAGTTATGCTTGACGTCATCTTTAACTTTGTTCTTTGATCATTGTTCTTTGTGGTGAAAGTGATAGTATGTTGTTGTGCGCATCGATCCCGCCACAGTGCGCTTCATTGCTCCGGTGTCTCCACGTCATTCTTCAACATGCTCACACGCTCTTTGGCGTTGGAATTCAATCTTGATGAAGTTCTTTAAGTTTTGACTTTGTAGATTCTTTGATTTGATGAAGAATCATTCTGATTGTTGTGTTGCATTGAATAGAACTTCCATTAGTGATGATGTTGGCGTGAGCATGAGAAGAATCAAGACGATCATTCCGCTCTGGAGCTTCCATAAGAAGAAAACATTACAAGCGGTTAGTAATAAGCGGTTTCGGCACTTACAAGTTTGAACTTCGAGAGTGTTAACAACATAGTGTGAAAACACAACTCTAATTCTTACAAAGGCCGTTCTGAACTGGAGTCCCACAAGTGAGATAACGCGATGTACCGAAGTACATCTGATTCGAGATGAGTCGCCGAGGTACACCAAGCATCACCTCACGATCAGACCGTTTGAGACACACTCGCGTAATCCACGAGGAGTTACCGAAGTGACCACCGTCGGTCGTTTGATGTTGACCCCGGCAGAGTTTCCATTCAATCACCGAGAATCACAGTGAACCTCTCATAAATGTTCTCGGCATTGCTAAGATGCATGAAGGACTCGATATGAACCACCGAATCATCAAGATCTTAATTGTTGATCAACAAGTGATGAAATGTCAAGTGTTCCTAAGAGATCTTTTGATGAATCTCGTGGCTCTAGACTCAATAGTGCGTTTTGGTTTTCTGAGCGGAGACTAGGAGAGGTCTCCTTCTTCAATACCGCCGATCTCAAGAGAAAGCCAATAGTTTACGTAGGGTTCCCTGTGAGAATGAAACAAGCTCATTGAGAGAAACTTGAGTGGCTAAGAAGGTTTAGTGCATGCGTCATCGGGTCCATGACAACTTTTAATCTTCAATACCGGTGTCACTAAGTGACAATCAAGAGTATATGAATTGAACCCGTGTATACGCCTAAGTTGAATAATATGGAGGGCTATTTCTTTTCACCCTTTACTTTACATTTCTTTTGATTCTTCAACTCCTTCTTTCTCCGATTCTCATTTTCTCCTTTTACAATCATTCCTAAGGACTTCTAACACTAACTAATGGTAGTGTCCTTGGGTAGATCCCTCCCGCTCTGGCGGATCATAGGACAGTTATTCCTAACCTTAGTCACCTTATAACTCCATGACTAACCTATGTTGCCATTAAAACCACGGTTGTGAAAAATCTCTCAAATGGTTTGTAAATGAAAAACATGTTTGAACCATCGTGAGAGATAAGGTTTTGCATAAATCTCCCCTCCACATGTGCTTGATAGTTTTAATGGTTAAATGCACGGTGAGGAAAGAGCGCACATTTTGAAATGATCCACTCGAGATAGACAATCCCCGCGAGACACGGTTACGCTGCGTAGTTAAAGAGTTACATTGTCGACTTTTAGGTGACAACTAGCTCTAGTAACTACCTTGAAGGTGTAGACAAACCTCGAAGGTTGTCATACCGTCGAGTTCATGTCTACCAAGAGTATCTCGAATGGTACTTTCTACTTGGACAAGTCCTTTACGAGACACGTTTACATTACTAGCGAACTAGCTTGAAATTATTACCCGTTCGGGACAAGTCTTTTCGAGTTACTAACGAGTTTAGTACCGTCAATTCGTTGGTTAAGTCTCAAGTCCATGATTCATTTGCATTTTGCACAACATATTTCTTATCACACAAATTTTCTCCCCTAAAAATGGCATATAAAATGTTATTTTGAGCGGTTGAGAATAAATATGACCATTTCGAGTGTTCATGGAAGATGACCACTATGAACAATTTGTGAACAAAGTTTTAAATCAAATACTCCCCTCAACAAGTGATATAAGCGGTTGAGGTTTTGAAAATCATACGGGAAGTACTTGTGTTTTGAGCAAAACCTTGAAAATGAAAGGTTTGATAGGTTTTACTCAAAACTAAGAAGCTTTCGCTCCTTTTATAAGGATTGTGGCACCGAGGCGCACCACGTGGTCCTTTCTTGACAATTACGGGTTGTACATTGTTATGTGTGCACAAGCCATATTAGGAAAAGAGAAATAAGTATGAAACAAATTAACCTTTCCCCAATTGACGATGTTTCTAAATTAGCTTCCTCAAACCGATAAGCATCTTTAGTGATTTGAAACTTTGATGAAGTCTACATTTCTCTAACTTTTGAAGGTTTCAAGATGCGTGAATTTGTAGATGAGCAGTAAACCACACAAAGTAAGTCTGACTAATTGCGGAAGATCCGTTCGAGGGTAACATGCCAGAAATCAACAAGATCTTCTCACGTATGTAGACGCATCACACCAAATAAACCATGAAAGACGAAATGATACGACTTTCCCCTGACTGTTGTGGTCTTTCGGAATACTAATCACCTGTAAGTATGCAATAAGTCGATACCAAGAATGTGTGTGAGGCATCATAACATCATATTTGGGTAACTTCACACAAGATCACCCGTGAAATTGAGACGATAACACCAAAGTGAGACGTTTGAGCCACATATCGTCTAATTTCTTCCCCTAATTGAAGAAATTCAAGAAGGCATTGGATTTTCGCAAAGAAGCACGTGGAAAAACGAAGAAGGAAAGGGACGCCTACACTCTCTCCCCCTCGATGTTTTCAATGAATCAGAATCATACACCACGTATGTTGATGATGAATTGAAGACATCGAAACCATGTAAATCCAAGCAACCGAACAAGTGTGAAGTACCATAAATATCTCGAGAGAATCAAGCACCGACAAAAACATCTCGTTCATTAAGTTGATCATCACCGTGACATTGTTGTAGGAAACACTTTGTTCTTCATTTTGTGAGATTCGATTGGAGGTGCAACTACGATAGCGGTTGTTGTTGTAGAGTCGGATGTATCGAAATTAGAGTATTATCGGTTGTGCGTGGAAACATTCGATACATCCGAAGCACGACTTTTGAAAGACTCTTTATCCAGATGAGCACTCATTGTTTCCAATTTTTGACGATTAAGGACAACTTGTGATGCAAATTGATGGATCATGATATTTTGACGGTGAGAAACGGGTCCTATCTTTGTTTTGCGGTAGGAGCCATAGTTGTTGTACATGCATAGAAATAGAAAGGGGGGCAAGAAAGAAAAGAAACATGGATCCCAAGTGTGGCGGGTTCCGTGTGTTGAGGCATAACGATGTAGTGTCAATTATCTTCTTGACACCGAACATGCTATTTTGATGATTTCCTTTCCGCCTCACGGATGGATGTAGTGGGTATCTCACTTGTTTTGGTGCAACTACTTAGTATCTTGCATGTAGGAATCCACCTAAGACCAGCAATTTTGAAAACTCTACCTGTTGGTATCCATCTAAGGGTAGATCTAAGGGATGTTGAAACTTCTTTTGGGAAGAATTTGCGTCCTATATTGATCCACTTATTAGGTTTCTAAAATTTAACGTTTAGATCAACGGGTTTATTTCTAACTGTTTGAGTTAACTTAGGTTTTGGTTTGCTACTACAAGCAGTGTTCAGTAATACACACGAAGGTGATACACTAGGTCGTGAACCTAAGATTCCATCCTTTTGGAGTAGTGCCCTTTTCCTAGCATTTTCTAGATCATAGTTCTTGTATGCGTCATTTGAATCATATGAATTTTTACGTTTAATGCTCAGTTTAGACACGGTGTTTGAACTAGTCCTAGATTGGCCAGAGGCGACCACTTGTTGAGATATAACGTAAATGTATAACGAAACATGTTTAATAGAAACGAAGCATTATTCATTGGTCCGAAATGTGGAGTGATTGGTTTTATCAAATGATTATTCTCAACAACTTGGGAGGGAAACCGTGGTTTTGACGATTTGAACGTTCAGATTTAAAAGCAGTTGGTTGTCTAACAAGCGATTGGTTTCGATTGGTTTTAGAGACGATTTCCCCAGATTGTTGGTTTTGCAAAATTAGTATCCACACTCTTGTCGGTTAATCTTCTCGGTTTGTTTTGCAAAGCAACATGTGCAAGCCCTTTGCTTGAATTTGAGCCTTTAGATGCTCATTTTCTTTTACTAATAAATCCACACGATTACTTTGTTCATTTGAATACCGACCATTGTGTTCGAAGAAAAGATTTGTTTTGTAGTTTAAGTTCAAGAGAGATGCAATGTGCCTCTAGTTTTGAAAAATCTTTATGAAACCGAGCAATGGTCTTTTGAGAAGAATGATTTCGATTCAAGAGTTTGATTTGACGTTTCAGTTGAATTGTTAACAAGTAAGGGCTCGAGACATGAGATAGTTGTTTGGACATTGTACAACACACCGTCAACCTCTCCTTCATTCTTGAATTCAAGTTGCTCGGTATGTTGAGTCGCATTTGCGGGAAGAGTGTGAACAACGATGAGATTGTACCTCGACCATACATTACGTATGTCGATTCGTCGAGGTGGGTAGGATATCTTCCTCAACCATTTGTTATTCGTCACAGTTGGGTTCGTGTCGTAGTTAAGTATGATATCTTCTCCGGATCTGCCGTCATCCCGCTTTTCAATGCTATAACCTCATTGTCCGTGACACCGGCGGCATGCGAGAATCACAACATTCTCAACGCTCATTTGAGCATTCTTTTCATGTACATCAACTCTTTCACCTAGCACGATGCGGGATATCGGAATTTGATGATGTCGACGCTCAATGCCGTTGAATAGCCATGAATCCTTCTTTCAATGCCACAAATGGATCTTTATGATCGAATCCATTTCACTCCCCGCATAAGAGTCAAAGAGAAGAAAAGGTGCGAAGTCGATATCGCATACGATTGAATTGCATAAGGTCGATATAGTGAATTGCAATTTCCTCCAAAATAATTTTGAAAAATTTTGACTCTCAAAATTTGAAATTCACCATAAAATTCAATTCTAAGGTTGAAAGAAAAATTTGAGTTATGATAATTTTGACGCCAAATTTTACCCGAAAAATTTGAATTTGGGCCCAAAATTTTGAATTTTTGACCAAAATTTTCACGGTTAAACCAAAATTTTAATCTCGCGTAAAAATTGAACGTTTAGTCTCCTTGAAAAATTAAATTTTACTCAACTTTTCCCGCCATTTTTTTTTTTTTTTTGATAACTTGTGTTGATGGATCTTTGTAGTCGAATGAACCTTTGTTGTTGAAGTGTCCTTAGGCGTAGAAATCACGTGAGAGCAATATAACACTTATGCATAGAAATCACCAAAGTTACGCGTAAAATGACAAGTTACGCGTAGTTTTAGCTACGCTGCAAGCGTGGAAAAAGGCTAAAGTTATGCGTAAGCAGTAAGTTAGGCGTAGAAACTTAGGCGTGGGATTACCTTATGCGTGGGACTAGGTCACGCGTAAGATGAATCTTGCGTGGGATTTCACGCCGTAAGCTTAAGCTTATGCGTAAGTTTGGGTTTTATCCCAAGTGATCTTTACACTATCAACGTGCAAAGGATATCCAAAGTCGACGATTTTCGGGCTTATCCAAGCAAGAAAACACGGAGTAAACCACTTAAAATGAAGATCAAACCAAGGAAAATCTTACGCGTAGTTTTAGGGTTTTGCTACGCGTTGGATTACTCGTAATTTTGATTTTGCCCAAAAATGTTTCTAAACCAGTTTTTGTGTGATGAAATAGCTTCAATAACACCAAAAGACACAAAAGTGTGAAACTTGATGCTCCAAAGCTCTTAAAATAGTTATGCGTAGAACTACACCCACGAATAAAAACGAGTTCAGAAACAATGATCCACGCATAAAGTTTGAAACTTTTTGCCAAAAACAAGTATTTTAACACCTTAAAACGTTGAAAGTACAAGAATCTTGGATTAAAAAGTGTAAAAACAAGTTTTAAGCGAACCAAAGTATCAAATGTGTGTTTTAAGCGTGGGACCAAACCCACTTAAAAACAAGCACGATTCACCCAACTAGTAGGCGATTGATACCAATGTTAGGTCACTAGTTTTACAAACACAAGTAATATAGAAAGGAGATGAGGCGATTGAACAAGATCTAACACACACAAACAATAATAAGACCGGTTATGCGAGGCATATGTGAAAGAAAGAAAACTTGAACAACCAACCTCAAATGAGGGTTTACAAGAATATTTATAGGAGGGAAGCTAGGCAACACCCTAGTTCCCATCCTTTCTTATATGGGCTTGGGCTCAAGCTTATGGGCCTTCTACATAAGCTAAACCTTAAACAAACATAAAGGCCATAATAAGCTACCTATTACATATGAAATATAAATACTTGAAATACTGTTTAGGAGTGATTCCAACATATCATTTTAGTGATCTCTTTTGTAGCAAAGAAGATCAAGATACATTCAAGCTTCAACAAGAAGTTGGAAGTCTTGTTTGTTTGTTGTTGTATGATCTTGTGTTGATTCATACATCATTGTTGTACCAAACCATCATAATCTTGTGAGTGTGAGTGGTTAGTATTTTATTTCTTAAAATACATTGTGTGTGGGAGTGGTTGTACCCTTGAAAAGAACTCGACATCTAGCTTAGTGTCGGAAATAGTGTGTAAGCGAAGTGTAAAGGTTTCTCCGCCGGTGAAAGGAGCTTGTTGACTAGTGAAGTTAAACTCTCGAGTGTGAGACTCGGGGAGTGGAGTAGGGCAAGGAAAAAGAGTCCTTGTAGACCGAACCACTATAAACAACTTGTTGTGGTTTGATTGTTTCTTTCCTTATCTACTCTTTATATATTGTTTGCATATTTCACTAACATATCTAAGATCAATATCAATTGATCTTTCAATAAGTTTCAAAATAAAGTTTTTAATCGGTAAACTATTCAACCCCCCTTCTAGTTTTCCACAACTATTACAACCATATTATTGTTAATGGAGTGCTTGGATTTGCAATTTATAGCTTCAAACAGAATTAGTCATATTAGCAATAATCTTTAAATGATCACAATTAGCCAAACACTCAACATCAGCCTCACAAACTATCTCCTTCTATCTGTTTTTTTAGCGTAAGCTATCTAATTCTGATGATTAGTTACTCACTAATCACGTATCGATGCAGTCATGCCCCATTATGGATTGCAATTAAACAGAATTCTCATGATATTGCGGGTACGGCTGATACGATACTATGTTGAAGGGTCATTATTTTGGGTCTATGAATTCATCGAAAATGGAAATTTGAGTCAACATTTGTGTGGTTCGGCGGGTAACGAGACAAAGAAAACCAAACATTCATTGACTTATTCTGCTTTTAACTGCCACCCTATAAACAGGCGATTACTTGGCATATGACTTTATTAGAGTTACTGGTAAACTTGGTTAATCATATAATAATCATAGTTCTAACAGGTTGTTCTAGATCGACTATTCCACCGATTCTTTAGAAAAATCTCAAAGTGGATCTACTGAAAGTATGGCATCATAGTCCTGTTGCGTCCACGTTAACTTCTTCTAATTCATTTTGGTTCTGGTGCATCGCGATTAGTTCGTGGTTGTTAAAGGTTTGCCTTTTTCTTACATCCTAAATCATATTGTTGTTATAGGTGTGTTTTTATGTTTCCTTAAACATATTAGTACTTTTGCAGAATTCTTAAGCAATTTTGTACAAATTTTAGGGACTCTTTGTTTGGTTAAATTTAGGGGAATTTTTTTTTAAAACGGGTGTTTGGGTACTGAATTATTTATGCATAATCAAAAATAACTTTAAACGGTTGTTTCGTAGCTGAAATTCGAGGCTAAAGAACTGATATTGAGAAAAATGATGAGGGTGAAACTGATTTAGGGTATATGAAGCTAACAAAAGGTTGGGGGATATCCTTTAGACGGTTGTTTCGTAGCTGAAATTCGAGGCAATTATCAACCACTGAAATGACGACTCAAATTATGCAAATATACAACGCTCCGCCGCAACGCGACAGACCGACGCCCAACTCGTTTAATATAATATACATAGTAATTGTCCACTAACATATACATGTCTGTCAAACACAAAAGTTATAACACTACTAAAATTAGTCAAAGTAAAAAAAAACAAAACAAAGCTCAATTGAAATATCTGTTGATTAGAGATGAGCATATTAGACCGCGGACCGGATCAAACCGAAAAACCGGACCGAATCAAAGGTATCTCGGTCCGATCTTCAGTCCACCTTTTTTCTAATATTCGGTCTTCAGCCCGGTTCGATCCGGTTCAGTCTTACGCAAAACCGGACATTATGATTTGTTGAACCGGATAAATCAGACCAATCCAGACATAGACCAAACATTTCGGTCCAGTCCTCGGTCCAATATTAGGCCAAATTGATTTTTGCTCGATCCGGTCCGGTTTCAGACCGTGCCTAGCCCTATTGTTCATATCTATTTTGCTACCTCTTATGGTTGAGCAGAAACTATACTAGTTTCGTTCAAATAAATAAATAAATATATAAATAAATAAAAATAAAAGAAAAAGAAAAAACTCACGCAATTCTAAAATAAGTGTTTAGTTTAACTTTTGAAATCTTTCTTTTTCAACTTTAACTTTAAATATTTTTGTTTGTATCATATAATACTTGATAAGGATTATACCAATGAAAATATATTTAAACTCAATCAACTCATATATACTGCATCAAATATTATATATAAAAAAATAAATAAAAAAATAGTTAAGATCAAAACTAAAAATAAAACTTAAAAAAATTTCAACGCTTATTTTAAAACAAAGACGAAGATAGTACTAACGAGTGTGGAAACTCGCGACGCAATGGGATTGCTTTTGTAGACGTGAATTTGGATATGGACTATTTTGTCAAATTGCTATAGATACCAATTAATTCTACAAGACTTACTTCACAAAGAACACTTAAACCTTAGGACTATTTGTGCCAAATTGCTATAGATATCAATTAATGCTAAAGGACGATTTTGCAACGACACCCAAACCTTAGGGGCTATTTTTGCCAACTCATGAAAGTTTTCATTTAATGTTCCATAAATGAGCTTTTGACACTTGGCGTGTGAGGAAAGTGTGTCTTGCCTAATAGTATATATGATAATGGGACACCAAACTTGGTACTTAAAAATCAAATTGTTTAGCATGGGCCTCAACGTAGTTCGATCAGTTCCCTATGACCCAGACAACTTAAGCCAAGAAGGCAATAATTACTCACGTCTACGCGTTCAAGATCTTCAAGCAACTTTGTATATGAGTCCCACAGACCCACACTGTCACATTACCATTAAAAGAAATGTGACCCAACGCGATAGGGGAAGGGGTCAAATTGTTAACTGCTATTTTCGTATCATGACATGTTAAAACTAGGGTCCTCCTATGCAGGCACCTCATGGTAGGGGCGGCTGCATTTTTGCAAAGGGGTGCCTCGATTTCCGTGCCAATCATGGGTATTCAATCATTGGTAATGATTGGTTTCTCGATTTCCGTGCCAAGTTTTTTTACAACTTATTTTTTTTTACCACTTATACCACTTATTTTTTTACAAGTTTTTTATACACTTTTTTTTACATGTTTTTTTTTTCCAGTTTTTTTTTACAAGTTTTTTTTATAACTTATACCACTTTTTTACAACTTTTTTTTTATGGTTTTACAATTTTACAAGTTTTTTTGGTTTTACAAGTTTTTATGATATAAATTCAGCTTTTAAAACTTTTAAAAAACCGTAGTCGGAAAATTTTTGAGGCTCGATTCGAAGATTGCAAAAGTGAGATTTTATCCCACTTTGCCGTCCATTCAGTTTTCATCATCGCCGGAAAGTTTTAGGCTCAAAATCATCATCGCTCGGAAAATTTTAGCTCAAACCCGAAGGTTGCAAAGTGAGATTTGATCTCACTTTACCGTCCATTCGGTTTTATCATCATCGCCGGAAATTTTTAAAGTTTTAGGCTCAAAATCATCATCGCCTCGGAAAATTTTTAGGCTCAAACCCGAAGGTTGCAAAGTGAGATTTGATCTCACTTTACCGTCCATTCGGTTTTATCATCATCGCCGGAAAAGTTTTAGTCACAATCGACAAAGTCACCGCTCACATGAACCGCACAAACCGCACTCACAAAACTGCACAAGCCTCACAACTGCACAAGCCTCACAAACCGCACAAGCCCCGACAACCGCACAAGCACAAGACTCACCGGTTTCACAGGTTTCACAAGTTACACAAGTTACACGTTTTGAACATGATTCTCACAAGTTACCACTGCAAAAGTTCACAAGGTGTACTAAGATTCTCAAAAGTTCACAAGGTGTACTTTGATTCTCAAAGGCAATACTTCTCAAAGGCACCCCATATAATCCCAGGTGAAAGCAACAACATCAACAACAATATAATCCTAGGCAGGCACCCCACATAATCTGAGGTGAAAGCAAGCTACACCAACAAGTGGTCCAGAAACAACACCAACAACAATATAATCCTAGGCAGGCACCCCATATAATCCCTGGTGAAAGAACAACACAAACAAGTGGTCAGGATCAACAACAATCAACCAACAACAAAGAACTAGTGGTCCAGATCAACAACAACAATCAACCACCATGTCTAGTTCACCATTTAACACACAAGAGGTAAACAACTTATCAAAGGCTCGATTATTAGCTTTATAGCTCATGTTGGTCGCAAATTCGGTTTGCCTCGCCAAAACTCTTTAAGTTTTTTATAAAAAAATCATCATTGCCTTTTTATTTCATTAAAGTTGCAAATGACCTTGAATGATCACTTTACCATCCAAGAATGAAATTTTTTATACCAAAACACTAAGTTTTTTCATTAAAGTTGCAAAGTGAATCACTTTACCATCCAGTAATGGCAAGGATAACGTGGGGTGCCTGCCAAGGATAACGTGAGGTGCCTGTGTAGGCTTTGCCCACGACAAAAGGGTCCTCCTATGCAGGCAAACCTGTAAAACAAACATACAAACATATAAGCAAACAATTTTTAGATCTAAAAGGCAATGATGATTTAAAAAAAAAAAAAAACTTAAAAAGAGTTTTTTTTTAACAACGAAACATATGTAACCACCACAGTCACACCAGTACCACCACATCATCACCACAACAGTACAAAACTTTGACAACGAAACATTTTTTTTAAGAAAATCAAACAAATTTAACGTTTTTTTTTACAAACCTCATATTTTGTTTAACAACATATACGTTTCAAGATATAAAAATAGTTTTAGATCTAAAAAAAGTTTTAGATCTAAAAAAAGGTTTAGATCTAAAAAAAGTTTTAGATCTAAAAATAGTTTTAGATCTAAAAACTTTAACAACGAAACATACGTAACCACCACAGCCTCACCACTACCACCACATCATCACCACAACAGTACAAAACTTTGACAACGAAACATTTTTTTTAAGAAAATCAAACAGATTTAACGCTTTTTTTTACAAACCTCATTTTTTTTAACAACATATACGTTTCAAGATCTAAAAATAGTTTTAGATCTAAAAACTTTAACAACGTAACATACGTAACCACCACAGCCTCACCACTACCACCACATCATCACCACTACCACCACAGCATCAACAATCTAACAAGTAAAATACTTGTTAGATACAAATTTTAGATCTAAAATGTTAGATCTAATATTTTAAGAGAGAGAGAGTAGTGGTGAGAGAGAGAGAGTTCTTTGAGAGAAGTGAGACAAAGAGTGAATATCAACTGCAACAAGACAGAGAAAACCATGTGCGCACACGATTTCACAATGAAACGCGTATACACATTAAGAACCACACACGTACACACGTTCTATTTAAAACCACACACGTCTACACACATTTAAAAGAGAAAACCTTTTATTTATAAAAAAAAAAAGTTAATAACGTTTTTGTTAAAAGTTTTTATAAGAAAACTTTTTTTAAAAGTAAAAGTATTAATAAAAAGATGTATTTATGAAAACATGTATTTACAAAAAAAGTTATTAAAAGTATTTTTTTAAAGATTTACACAAAAAGTATTCATAAAAAAAAGTATTTATAAAAAAGTTTTTATAAGAAAACGTCTTTTTAAAAGTTTTTTTTAAGAAAATGTATTATTAAAAAGGTTATTGTGTTTTTATATTGTATAGGTGTTCGATCGAAGTTGATTTAATTAATTGGGTGCGATCTACATGAATCGATTGGTTTTGTTATTGTTATTGGAAAAGTAAAGCAGATAGGGGCTATAAGTACTCTATCGAATTTTTGTGTTCTAGACATGGGACGTCTTCACGTGAAGGTTTCGAAGATGAACTTCAACGGCAGACTAGTACCGACAAATGTAATTGCCCATTCAGATTACTAGCGAAATTTATAAAACGTTTTAATGGTTGGATATTGAGGGTTAAGTGTCCGGGGCATAATCATAATTTTCCAGGCTCGTTACATGGTTTTTCACAGGCCATGCGATTAAAAGAAAGTGAGTTAGTTTTTGTGAGGCAGATGACAAAACATCATGTAGCACCACGAATTATACTTTCTTCACTAAAAGAGATGAATCCTAATAACGTGTCTACCATTAAAACGGTGTATAATGCACAAGAAAAGATACGTCGCGACAATCGTGGTGATTTGACTCTGATACAACTGCTTTTAGTACATTTGCGACGTAAAGGTTATACATATTACCCTAGGATAAATGACCACAAATGAGCTCGATGAAATATTTTTGTTCACCCGACGTCATATGCCCTGTGGACAACATATCCGAAATCATGCCGATGGACTCCACATACAACACCAACATGTTTAACCGCCATTCTTTACAGCTTGTTGGGGTTACTCCAACAAACACAACATTCTCAATGGCGTTTAGCTTTTTGGACAAGGAAAAAGCCAAATTTCAAATGGGTGTTGGAATGTGTTAAGTTGGTGATACAAGAACAATACTACCCGCGGGTTATCGCCACCGACGAGAGATTTAGCGTTGCTTGGGGCATGCACAGAAGAATTCCAAACGCTAACAGATTACTCTGCCGATGGCATATCAATCAAAATGTGGTAAAGCATTGCGCATACGATTCGATACGTTAAAGGAGTATGAGTCCGTTAGATTGAGATGGGATTCGATGATTACTGCCCAACCAAGAAGTGTTCGAGCATTATTATCAAGACTACGTGGTTAATTGGTCCGAAAAAGGGTACTCGAATTGTTATTTAATAATACATTTTTCCGGTATTATTTAATAAATAACTACTCAATTGCTTTCTCACTTTAGTAATTATTTGTTTTCTCGGATGTTTTCGGTATTTTAGTAATCGGGCTGCGAGATTACGATCGCATGTTTGTGTCGTACATTACCGATCAATATCGCAGCCGCCAAACAACAACATGTAGAGTTGAGGGTCAACACGCCGCTGAAGTTATACTGGGCTCCACACATCCGCCTTAGACACGTTGTTGTGTTCGGTCGACAAGATTATAGTCACAAGAAACCGCGATACGAGCCTCTTTGAATATAAGCAAAATCAAGAAACCGCATGCTTGTAAGAGCACTCTATTTAACGAATTTCGGTATAATGTTTCAATGGATGCTTTAAGGCTCATACTGCAGAAAGTAAGATGTTGACCCACATGCATGTGGTCATCGATGCGGTTAGTGTATGGTTTACCATGCTATCACCAACTGTATTGGCTTCAAGCAAACGGTATGTATTTTAAAATTTATGCCTATCAAGTTATTCTTCCCGTCAATACCGATAATTTTAACTAGTTTTTTTTCGAATACTGGGATTGCCAATTCCGCTTGATTTTGTTGATAATTTTGGAGAACACTAAGCGTTCCTCGGCCTGTCAGCGAAATACTCAAGAGCCCGATGAGCCCGAATATCCTCAAGAGCCTCAAGGGCCTCAAGAGCTCTGAATATTTTTCTTGTCAAGATGACGTACAAAAATTCCAAAGTGTTTATACCGAGCGTCGTCGTTTGTAAAAAAAAATATGTTAAACAGCTCGAGGTATATACGCCTCGAATCTGTGTCACCAACAACTCTTTGTTAAAGAAAGTAATCGTGGACGTCCGAAGCAAAGGACAACAAATCCAAGTCTAAACCAAATATCCGGATTTGAACGAAGAACCCCCACAAGGCACCGCAGAAGCTACACAAAACCTAAAAAGTCCTGAAGTAAATAAAGAATTTGCTGAGACACGTTCTTATGTGGGAGAGCCTTCTAACGTCCTGCACTTAAACGAAGGACCTAAAGAAGGACCTAGCGAGGCGACTTAAGACACCACTTGTACGCTCCAGTTACTTTAGCGAATATTGTATGACCGAAATTCCGGCTCTTTTCCGATCACCGGATCCTAGGGATCTTTAACGTGGAGGGTGATGGAAATTGTGGCTATCGAGCTCTTTCCGTAGGTCTTGGCCATCGCAAGAAATGTGGCCCGTAATTCGAGCTCTTGCCGTGGAAGAGGTAGACAATAACGAGGAAGTTTACAGGAAATGTGGGGTGATTCTTTACATCTACACGTAACTCGATGAATTGGTTTAGGGTGCAAGACCCGGCGTTATTGGATGACTATGCGATTAAATGGGAGTGGTTATTGCTACATCTCTTAACCGTCCTATTGTATGTATAACCAATTCACAATCTCTTTTGTGTCTTCCACGAGAGGTTCTCCGATTCGGCAGTAAATATTGTCTCCGGTTGTGATTCTTCGTGTGGGGAACAACGAATGTGCTCACTTGCTCTTGTGGTTCTTGATGAAGACTCACCACTCCCGTATAATCACCCACAATGGAGATATTTTAGAAATGCCGTGGCCGCGCCATCGGAACATGTGTTTACTCAACGACGAGGATGTTTAGATATCGTGAAAACGATTATTGATTTATATTGTAAATGACACAACATGTATAGACGATTATTGATTTATATTGTAAATGACACAACATGTATAGACGACATCGATTTATATTGTAAATGACACAACATGTATAGACGACATCGATTTATATTGTAAATGACAAAACATGTATAGACGACATCGATGATTTATAGCAAACGACTCGTCATCTTTTGTTACGATTTCGCTCTCGCTCCGGTTCTTCCTCATCTTTTGTTATAGGAATCGGATGACATTCGATGGAGGGACATTCATTGTGTCAACCACACACCCGCTTTGTTGAGAGTCCAGATTATGTGCTTTCTTCACAATCTTATGTGCCTCCTCTCCGCCTATATCTCCACCGCAGATGAGGACAATTTTATACACCGTCCTCCGGTTCTTCCTCATATTTTGTTACGCCGTCTCGCGATTGACGAGTACGAGCGAGATTGACGGATTGAGGAGACGATTTCGAGTTAGAGTCTCGTGTGGGATGATGGCAAGATCATTGGGCGACTACGCCTCGGGCGTGATTGATCTTAGTTTCTAGTTATATTGTAATTTTGTGAACCATGTATCAACTATTAATCTATAACAAGATTGGTTATTTATGTATTCGAAGCTTCTAATTTTGTGAACCATGATATTACTAATTTATGTTGTGAATAATTATACAAATTCTTTTGGCCAGATGCAACAACAAAATCCTTACTTGTGTCGTTGTCAACGTGGATTAATAATTGAAAGAACATCCCACAAGCCCAAAACTTGTGGTCTGAAGTATTATGCATGTCCTTTCTCAAAGGTAAATAATTAAACGTTTGCTTATTTGCGTAAATATATCAATAACTTGTTTGTTTAGAATACATTTCTTATAATTGTTTCGTCATGTAATGTACCAGGACTAAAGACTATGGGTGTCGATACTTCATGTGGAAGGAAATATTTCAACAAAAGTACTTTGGTGAAGCTCTTCTTCAACGCAGTGCTCAAATCGCTGAAACTAAAGATACAACGATCAACATGCTATTGGTGAAAACAATTTGTTGCATGCAAAAATAAAGGCGTTGGAGGCATCACCGAATTGGCAAGAAATCCATTGATCACGCATGTCACCGAGTGGAATACTCTATGAGCTTATAGATGACATTAATAATCTTCATGTGGAGTAGATTTCGTTGTAATATTGAAAACATTGTTGTTTTACTTGTTTAATGTTTTAATGTCTAATGTTTTATGTTATTGTTTAATTAAATGGAAAAAACACACAATTAAAAAGCATAACGTAAAATAAATATCATATAAAACACTACACAATTAAATACACTATACATATAAAAACACTACACAAATTAAATACACTATACAATATACATAAATTAAACACTACAAAAACAAAAAAAATGCGGAAAAAAAAAGAAACGTGGGGTGCTGCGTGAGGTAAGCCCTAAAACTAATTTTTATGTCACGGAAGAGATTTTTATGGACCCACACCTATCTTTAATGAGAGATGATTTGTGCACATGAGATTTTGATTCACACTCTAATCAAGATCTTAAGATCTTACGATGAAGATCGAGATCCTATTAAGATTCTATCTTGTAAAGATCCTACGTAGGATCGGAATCGTTTTGTTTTGTAGTATCGTAAAATCGTAAGTTCCTAAAATCAGGATCGATATCTTAACAAGCATGGTTAAGGGCGTTGACTGGCACACTAATTTTTTATGTGCACATGCCAATGTACAAACTAGAGAAGCAAAATATAATAAATGTACAACTTTTTCTAGCACCGAATGAAGTGTGTAAAAAAAAAAAAAGTGCAAATCATCTTCCAAAAATTGAGTTTTCAAATCATTTCTCATCTTTAATACTAACATAACTCATATCATTAAAGAGATATTTGTTTTGTCAAAAAGACCTTTTAAGTGTCTCATAATTTGACTCATTGACGTCGTCAAAGGTTTGCCCTAAAAAATATGTTTGTTTTTTCATGTTATTAAGAGGCGATAAAAGGCACATAGCGTTAAGAGTATTTGTTTATTCTAATACTAACATAACTCATATCGAGGGATGTCAAAAGCACCCGAAATCGACGGAAAAAACCGAAACCCGAACCGGTTGGGTCGGGTTCGTGGGGGTTTGGATGTGGGTTTGGTTATTGATAATTTTTTTTCGCCGGGTACGGGTTCGATGACGGGTTTTGGTAATACCCGTCCAATTACCCATACCAGTATCCGTTTACTCGAATCTATACCCGATTTATTGATATTATAATTAACCAAAATATATATACATTATATATAAATTTCTTACATTATATTTTTTATATAATTATCGCTATTATATAACACATTTTATTTCGTACATGAATTATTCAAAAGCGTTAAATCGTTTGATACGATACTCATTTTCTTTTATTAAAAAAAGGAATATATTAGGGTGTTTTACTTTGTTTTATCGGTGGATTTTAGTATGACTTAATCTTAATACCGCCATTTTATCCAAATAATATTCAATTGGAGATAACCAATACCCGCAAGAAAACCTGAAAAATCGATGGATAGTATTAACCGGGTACCCGACAGGTACGAAGTTTCGATATTATAAATGGGTGCGAGTATGGGTACACTAAAACCCACCTCGATGCCATCCTTACTCATACACTAAGGAGATTTTTATGTCACGTCATATCACAACATCTTTAATACTCGCATAATCTTTAATACTAGTATTAAAGATGATGCGATATGACGTGACATAAAAATCTCTTCAGTGATATTAGTTATGTTAATTTAAAGATGATGTGATATGACTTGACAAAAAAATCAGTTTAAACGTGTCATGATACGAAATTGTAGTTAAATAATTTTATCCATTTCCATATCGTGTTGGGTAACATCTATTTTAATGAAATAGACGAGGAGTGAATGTTTTAACATATATCAATCTTTCTTTTTTTTATTATTATTATTATTATTATTATTATTATTATTATTATTATTATTATTATTATTTTTTTATAACATCACTTCATTAGACAATCAAAGGATTACAAGAAATTGGTGGGGAGCCGAGAGACTAACGGGCCCCACTCCTCTAGCAATAGCAAAACCAATCCTATTAAAATATGGATCGCAAAGACGTGCCCCAATGTCTTGAGTCAAGCGAAATGTCTAATACGCTTTAGTAAGATCACCGCCTCTTTCTCAAGTTCTCCAAAGAAGAAAAGGAAAAGGGAGGAACCCATATCCGATATCCGCGCATTTAACCTCATACTTGACACGTTTACGTTGTGCGACCTCACTAACCACACATACGGCACAAAATCAAGCAACCCGATTGTGTCAAAGGAGACGAACCGAGAAGATCAACGCAAACATCACGCCCGCCATCCCAAGAATAAAGCAATATATCTGCGGTCGCAAAGGTCCATCCATATCTCCATGAAGCCCAATATCCACCTCCTTACGAATGTAAATCCGGACCGAAAGCATACATCGACAAGAACATCACGCACAATGTTGTGCCGATGTTTAATGCCAACAATACCCGCACATGAGACCGCATGATCTCCATAAATATCTCGGTAAAAACCCTAGAACATGCGAGCACGGTACTCGAACCGTGAAAAGGGAACACCCAGCGATAACAAAGCACACAACGATAAGTCCTGGCGTTCATAGTTTGTCCCAATCCGATATAGAGCCACCTAAGCCGGTCAAGTATGATCCTCCTTTAGTGAGCTCCATAGCGCCATCGTCGAGGGGATAGATGGAGCGATGGATTCAACGGTCCGAGTAACCCGATCAAGTATATATCGCCAATTTCTTCATAAGTTTGGGGGCGACCTCGCTAGGGTTACTCAAAAGGTCAATATCCATATTCACATTAAAAGTACATAGAGCATCATCAAATGAGGGACCAAGATGGTTACAATACCGGCACTATGGAGGAGCTTAGTCTGCAGACTAGCGATTGAAGTCTAGAAGCAAGAAAAGCATAGTTCAAAACATCACTGCGAATATAAACCAAGCCCCGAAGTAAAAGGTAAGGTGGCAAGTCTCCTTGCCAATCACCAAAACCGCCCGAAGCGATGACAATGCGCCCAAGGAAGAGCAGTGCGAGCATCAAAAGAAACACAGAGCACAACCAAAGACCCGAGGAGAACACGTGCGCATAGAAAAGTATAACTTAGAAATACCAAGACATGTATGCGGTTAAGCAATAACTCGCATTGAGGATCATTGAGTTTGGCAACCGCATCCATAAGTTCAATAGTTTTAGCAACCCTTTTCATAACTAACTTACTACCAAACTCAAAATCCACACTAACCGGTCCACCCAATAATTTAACACCATGTGAGGGGAGAAATATTGGGGAAAACACCATCACACCGCTTACGGGGTCCTCCAGTGGCCAAAAACTTCGCTTTATCAACATTGAGGTGTAAGCCACGACAAGGTCCATCCTCATAATCAACTCTAAAACCTTACCCACCACCAAGGTATCACCAATAATAGTGCCATCATCCGGATACCAAGCTTGAAGGAAAGGTCAAAAGAATCTCTAATCTTACATGCCGGGATGTAACACCAAAGCAAAAAGAAGAGGCCCAAGCGGATCACCTTGTTGCACACCTTGATGAGACCAAAGAGTATGCTCACCATAATATAATCGGCGGGACTAGAGTAATGAATTCAACCCATCTGCGAAATAGCCGGAAATGAAGTCGTACCTCACGTAACATAATGACCCGATCCACCATGTTGAAAGCGTTTTGAAATCAACCAACAACATAGATGGACCAACATCATCCCCCGTCCTCAACCAACCGATTCACGGCATGAAGAATGGCCTCACCTCCCGACACACCAACACCAAATTGCAAATCATCTAAATAAGCTGTCGACGAGTGACCAATCATGGAAGCACAAACCTTGAAACTAAACGCCTCAACGGTCCCAACGGCAATAGGGACGGATACCCTCCCGGTTTGACTAAGGGTGTGAGAGGAGCACTAGCAATGTACTCGCCCAACGCCCTCGGGCATTTACCAGCAAGAAAAAGGTTCACCACTTGGGTAATAGAAGCGATCAACTCATCAGAAATAGCCACAGCCGCACCATTCAAGCAATCTAAAAGGTGTTGGGCGCGCAGCCCGTCCCGCCCACAAGAAGTACCGCGAGGAAAACTCTTGATCATGTCGAGAACGGTGGAAGGAGATGTGGTAAGGTGACGATGATCAATAGGTATATCAGGCAAGGAAGGAGCCGATCAAGCAGGTGCTTAGTTTTAAGTCCTCGAGTAGAAACACCATAAGGTGCAATACCGAAGACGAAAGAACTCTTACCGCGGTGTGATAATGACCATCACAAATCTTCCTCTTACATTGCTTGACATTACGTTCACCCAAATCCAGTTTGTCATCATCAATATTAGACCATAATGGAGAAGGTTCGCTAAAACCTCACGCACAACCCGCAAACTACCACCGGAGAGCCCCATGCATGAATAGAATTAACAATATACTCTTCCTGGCGTTGACGCTTAGTGACCGACCTACCCTCTTGACTACTCCTCGGGCAAAAGGTTTTAAGTAGGCAAAGAGGCAGGACAAACAAACCAACCCAACAAGAAATGTCATCAGGCGTGCAGATCACCTTATCAAGAGCTCTTTTCAAAGTACGAGAGAACTCCAAACGACATTTGGGAGGGATGGATTTGACAGTCCGCAATCCCTTAGAGAATAGGGTATCAAGAAGAGGTAAATCAAAACCACCATTCTCATGTAGAACCAAATCCTCAACTAGCGCAACAGAAGAAGGAACAAGCGGTTTGGTGAGATCATACAACACAAACCTAACCACACCATCACCACAATCAGGAGGAGGCACAAAATCATTACCATGACGGCATTTCGCACGAAGAGTATGCGTCCGAAAACAAATACCGCATAACCAAAGACCCATACGTTTAAGCGTAACCTCAGCAGCCTCAAAAACCACAAGACTAGTAGCCAAAGAATGTTTAGTGATACAGACTTTCTTTATCAAAAACCCAGATGCAAAGTTACTATGGATGATACAGGTTTTCGATGGATAACGGATGAGGAAAATATGGATTTGGCTCTACACGAACTTTTTCAAATCAAGTTAATCACAATAGGGGTTTCAGTCATGAGATTTGTTGCACGGCTGTTAAATGGTTCCTGTGATTTCAGAAAGCAAAAGGTTACGATTTCAAAGGGAATCCTTTATTTTCTTTCGCGGTTGGGTTTCCGATCAGGTAAACTTGATTTTCAAAAGTAAGGATTATATATTTATATCTATGACGTTATGAAATTCACTCATGTGACTGCCTAACATAAATCACGCACAATCACTTTCAGTCTAACAGATTTTGTGCGAACGTTCCTGGATCTATAAGGTTTGTTCGATGATAAGTCAGACCTATGGTTTTTGATGCTGAGGTAGTGTATTCAAAGTGGTTGTATTGGTGAAAGTTGTGATGGTGGTAGTGTTTCTTTTGTTCGTGAGTTTGCCTATTTTAGCTATTATAATCTTACTTTAGTCAACTTATTTAAGCGTTTTAGGTTTTTCAGGTTTGGTGTGAGCTTTTGAAGACCTTAGTTGACGATGTTTTGTTAATGATGGTTTTCCCAATATAAGTAATTCTTCAGTTAATATGGGAGGTACTTTGCTCTCTTTGTATACAAGAGTTAACAAATTATCAGTTTTGTTTTATAAAGCGCAGTTAGATGATTTTTTAGGGGCTGCTGTGATTATTAGCTAAAGGAGTAGCTAGGACTGGTATATTTTTATGTTCTTTTTTAAGGTTTGGGTCTCATTTGATGTTATTGGTTTCGTGAATTTGGGGGTGAAGTTGGGTTGTAGTGAGGTGGATAGGTTACTATGTGGACAAAAAACCACAATTCGTCATTGCAAGTTCTTTTTGTTTATAATTTTTTACTATGATGTCCGTAATATCAGCGTTACATGTGGTTCGTGTTACTTTGCTGAACATCATCTACGTAGGCGATGGTGTACTTGTAGCTTAAGGTAAAGCTATAGCATTATATTGTAAAGAAACAATTAGTTGTAGATGAGACGTGACAAGCATGAGATATTGATCGATTCTTTTTATTACTTATGATTTGGTCATTTCAATTTTACTACGAAAATTTAACCACCAATCTAAACATGTACGATGAACTACTAGGGCAATGACCACCTCCTCAAATACAGTCTGAACGAGTGGATAACCTAGGAGACATGCACGGTGGCTCATTTTGAGACTCAATCATTTGTTGGTATGGAAGCCTGCTCTATTATAATGGCATGGGGAGTGGTACCTCTGCATGTCATAAAAGGCCTGATGATAGTTATTTTTCATGCTGCGACTGATGTCGATGCGAGCAAAACTTCTAATATTTGTCAGGATTATGGTTACTTTCACAATTTCCAGTTATAAATATTATCAGTATCTTATGGTATATATATACTATCGACTAACTTGCTCTATCTTATTCGTGAATGAAATTTCTAGTCCGAATCAGCCTGGCCCAAAAGTATTGGACTTCCGTACGGGGACAGTTCATGATGTCGAACCTCGAGTTTCTAATACTGTTGGTGGTCCACAAATACTTGATATGACATATAGCAATATTCTTGACTTTATATTTGGGCACTTACTAGATGGGTATTATGTGTTGTAGTAACTGTTAATCCATTGGTTTTTTAAGTGTTTTATAAGTTTAAAAGTCTAGGTATATGATGCAGGATTTCTGACCAGGTTTTAATATTTATAATGTCTCGTTTACCTATGGTCCACCTTATGCACTCACAGGCGGTGTGCCGATCGTGTGTAGTGTAGTGTCGGTAAAACCGAGGTCGTCCCAAGAGCTATGAGTATGGATTCTAACTTAATCCCAAGAGCTATGAGTATGGATTCTAACTTAAGTCTAATGCCACGAATTAAAAGGGATTGATTGATTAATAAACTAATAAACATGAAATGAAATGCGGAAATTAAATAGATTTTAACGCAGAAGGGGGAGAGTGTGCTAACGTAATTACTCATCCTATCATGTAATGTTCATGTTTTATAACTTCCAATTGATTCAAGTGGGGGTTTAAGTCGCTAGGACAATATTTGGTCAATTCGTCCTAACCTATCAGCAAAGGCTCCTGCCCGAGGTCAAGATTCTACCCTTGATAGTCGAGTGGTTTTTAGTCGCCTAAGCCAAGTCATTAAGTACCCTACATGCACGATTCGAAATAATGAGTGCCCGGGCGCTAGCATCTTAGACACTCATCCCTAACTTCTTAAGTTCATTTGTACGACCGGTGATCATTTGGTCAGTTCGCACAAGCGAGGAAGGGTCGTCAGTTGGTCAATTATTACCATTCCCAACTCTACCTAACCAGTTAGGGTCAGTTGGTCAGTTCTCCTAAGCAACTAGATACGACCGCATTTCAAAACTACCGAAGCTAGGGTAACTACCAACGAACTATGCATGCATACACTAGAACAATTATACGGAAGCATGAAAATATAAACAACACATTAAAGGAATCATAACTAGGCTAGCACCAAAGGTGCTTAGCCAAACATATAGTAAATTATACCAACAAAAATGAATAAAACATAAATTGAATTGAACATATTGTTTGATACAAATTACTTGATATAGAGCTAATAATGATGTTGATTGCAAGTGAATTCTTCCTTGGAAAATGGCTTGGAACTGCTGGAAATTTCCCTGGAGTGGTGCCCTAATCGACCCCTAGGAGAGGGGTGAAGAGAGATACTTCAAAATGCAGATTTAGGGCTTTATTTATAGGCTCCGGCATGTTTACGGTGTAACCATAAAGGCCTTACACATGGAATGTGTAATAAATCTTTATGAACTTGACGAATTCAGCCCCTCATCATTCTCGACATTATTATATGTAGTCCTTGTGGCATAATAAACTTCATTTGAATAGTCACATTTTGTCCTTGATCGATCTTGTAATTTTTACTTTCGGTCCTTGTGATAAATAAACTTAATATCATTTTGACCGCTTTTAGCCCCTGGACTTCAAAACTTTGCGCCCAAGTAAATAATTACGGCGTAATTAAATTACCGAGTTACGCCGTAATTCTTCATCCGCATATTCTTATCCGCTCCGTAATTATCTCTACGGAGTAACTAAATTACCATGTTATGCCGTAGCCTTCACAATAATAATTACGGCGTAACCTTAAGAGTAAGTTACGTCGTATCCTTCTCGATACCATATTTACGCCGTAACATTATTAAGAATTTACGTCTTAACCTTCACAAGTAATTCATAGGCTCTTGTAGAGTGGGTTACGGCATAGTCAATAGTGCCGATTACACCGTAACCATCTTCAGAAAATATATCTTGGCCTTTTCTCACATCTTTTCCACTCCAACACCTCATTTATTCTGAAATATAAATATGAACGAATATGAAAGAATTAAGTACCATATTTATATAAATGAGGCAATAAACACGGGAATTTGATATGTAAAATATCAGGTAATTTGATATTATCAAATATCCCCTCACTTGAACTCTACTTTCCCTCAAGTAGACATTTTAAATTGTTCTTAAAAAGATATCTCCCAAGAATTCTTTTAAGATATGAGTTTAAAAATCACCTAAGCTAGAAAATTCCAAACCGAGTACCTCACGAAAAGGGAATTGAAATCACACTGTCTCTCTCATAATTCACGTGTTTATTTTTGGGTGATCACTCAACTGCTCAGTCATGACGAGTATTCTATTATAGGCTTGACAAAGATACTAATTTCCACCACGTAGATTGTAGGATCGATATATTTATTGTGTTTGATGATTCGGGTGGTCTTGGATGATCAAAATACATATTATACATTTTAGAGAGAGAAAGTAGAGAGAGGGAGATTTCTTGGTAGAGACTTGGTTCACAAATGTAAAAGGTTAGATTAAGAAAAGCTCCACCCCTTCCATGGATGGAAGCGGTATTTATAGTTACAAACATAACGTCCTCCTATCGGACTGTGGATCAGGCATACAGTGGGTAAAGACCAGTCCTTCCTCCACGGTGTTACACTACGCTAAACTAAACTAATAACTAGCTAATTGACTACTTAATAACGTAAATAACGATATGTCTACGAGCTACCTTATGCTAGATTATATTTGGGGTGACCGACACTTTACTATGGAATTTCCAATTCCTAACAATCTCTCCCTAAGGGAGGTCACCCCATGTTTTACATTTCGAATCCTAGCATTCTATCTTTGACTTCGTTCTGGAGCTCGTAGACTTGAATTCTTCAATTCCGCAATCTTTGTGCTTTAGCAGTGATTCTTCAAAGTCCGTACTGATTTGTACTTTTAGTGGAGGCCTTTAATTGATCCACATCTTTGATGATCTTCGATCTTTCATTGAGATCATCGACCACGATAAATCTCGGATCACCCTTTATTGTGTTGCCATCATGTGAAGTTGTGACTTTCGGACCGACATGCTCACACTTTTGGATCATGACATCTTTCCATCGGAGTAGCGGAAGCTTTCTTGGTTCATGATATTTGCAACAATGAGCGAAGCATAGTATGAAATATCGAGCCGGGTTATGTAGATATGCACCGATCATGATTTCTTCAATTAAGTGTGGATGTTGCGAGCATGCGGCTTTGGATTGACTCCTCAATTACGATCACCGCAACCGTCCAAATGTACCGCAAACAACGATTAGCAATAAATCACACGAAAGTGTCTTTGATCACTTCGTTGAATTAAGGTACACGCCCACGATTCCCGTTGATCGGTACAATCACGCTTGTGATCGGTAGGATTCTAAGAATCTCCTTGACAGGTTTCGTGACTATTCTAGTCGTTCTAAACCGAACGTCTCAAAGAAGACAACACGGAGTGAGTGAACCGACAAATTGAGATTTCTTGATTGATGAAAAATGATTTGAAAAACAATCGCGTATTGCTTGAAGAAAGAGTTTTGTCTGACGAAGGTTTTATGAGAAAGATCAATTTTCAATCAAAAATACCTTTTGTATTTGAAAGAGTACACATTCGATATGCTAGATAAAGAAGAGATTCGCACATCGAGCGGTTTTTCCAAAAGTATTTTTCAATCGAGAGATACTTTTGAATTTGAAAACATAAGTACACATTCGACGTGCTAGAGAAAAGAAGGTTTGCACATCGAACGGTTTTTCCAAAAGTATTCTTCAATTCCATTCCTGGACCAAGGTTGATTCAAGATTGAATCTCCCCATAGTTTCTATCCAGTTGTCACAAGCTTGATCTTACGAGAAGATCTCACATGTCACCCACCAAGGGCTTGTTTGATGTTGGCTCTAGAAGGATTTCCATCTTCATCTTGAATACTTTCATATCACTCGGATGTTCTGGCAATACCACAAGGATAATGCGTAGGACTCTTAATATATACTTACTTTCCACAATGTGTGAAACAACAAGTCTTCATTGATTTAGTGTCCTAATGAGATATTGTGGATGATCTCTTGGCTCTAGACTCAATAGTGCACATTTGGTTCCTATCTGGGAGACTAGGAGAGGGTCTCCTTCTTCAATATCAACAATCTCTAAGAGAAAGTCGATAGATAATGTCGGTTCCCGTGAGAATGAAACAAGCCCTTTTAAGAGGAACTTGATTAGTTTAGGAAGTTTAGTGCGGTCGTCCTTTGGGTCCATGATGTCTTGTCTTCAATACTGGCGTTACCTTAGTAACCACCGGTAGCATATGTATTGAACCCGGTGTCCGCCCTAAGGTTGAATTATTGGAGGGCTATTTCTTTTCACCCTTTTCTCATTCAATTCGTTTTCATTCTTCAACCCCTTGATGCTTCGAGACTTCATTACTAGAACCTTGTTGGGTTTATTCCGATTACTAGCTCTGTCTCGATCCGCACTCTTCCCAAATTCTCATTTTCTCCTTTTTTTGAATATACCTAAGGACTCTACACTATCTAGTGGATTGTCCCTGGGTAGATCCCTCCGGTTCTGGAGGATCATGGGAACTAATACCTAACCTCACCATCCTTATAACACCATGCATAAAGTAAATTGGTCGGTCTTTTGGTATTGTTCTTTCCTTCATGAAACCAATCGAAAAATCATTTGGAAAAACAATCAAGGTACTTGTGATATGAGATCAAAACATTTTGTACCTTAATAGTTTTGATCATTTTTAGAAATGTTCCCCCTCAACATGTGCATATGATATTAAAATTGTTTGGCACATGGAGGCAAGAGTTCTTTAAAATAATTTCTTTGAAATAATTTCTTGATCACAATTTCCTTAGAAAAAGCCATTTGATTTTCTTGGTAAATTCTTCCCCTCAATATGTGCATGGGATATTTGAAAATCATTTTATCACATAGAGGCAAGAGTTCATTTGAAGCACATCCACGATTACAAAAGCCATTAAGAAACCATTCGTTCCCCCTCAATTTGTGCATCAATATATGAAATAGTTTAGCACATATTAGAGAGAGCCAGCATGCATACTTGAATCAAAACGATCAACTTTTCTCAAATTTCATTTTTAAATCACAAATTCTCCCCCGATCAAAAATATCAAACCCTTTGAGATTTTGGATCCCAAGTGATTTAATAAGGTTTATAAAACATTGGAGAATATGTGGCGGGTTTAAATACTCATCATGTTTTGGATAAATCCTCCTCCTCAACATGTGCATCGTGTATTTGAAATCGTTTGGCACATGGAGGCGAGTGCCTTAAAAGGACTAAAAGCAGTTTGAGATTTAAATCACGATCTCTCCCAGATCAAAATATCAAATCAATTGAGATTTTGGATCGATTGATTTAAATCATTTAGAAAATTTAGGGAAAACGTGGCAAAATTTAATTTTGAAAAATGATGGATAAGGACCAATTTAAGACATTAAAGATTGTTAGTGTCAGGTATGATTGTTTTTAAGAGATCTTTTAAGTAAAACAAAACAATTTCACAATCAAACAAGAACAGAAAAAATTTCATTTTGCAAGATCTTTGAGTTTTAAAGAAAATCATACCATGACATAACATTAAATCTTTAGATCACCACTTTTTAACGTACAAACGGACTCTTTTGAAGATATATTGTTTGAAAATACTTTAAATTAAATCACTCTCCCCCTCAATCGATGACCAAAGTCGTTGATTGAGTGACTTAAGTTTTGATAAAATAAAGTCCGGTGATTTTCAAATTTTAGTCCAATTAATTTTCAAAACATTATTTTCCATTTTCAAAACAATTTATTCAAATTTATTCAAAATTGTTTAAAATGGTATCCCGCATAAAGATCGTTAGGTGGTTGAGAAGCTTGTGTTCTTTATTCTTTGTAGGGCTTTGAAGAAAACCGTCTGCGATGCGGTGAGACTTCTTCTTACGTTGCATTTGAATGCCAGCGAGGTCAAATTAAGCTCGATAAGGTTTTAAAGGTACCATTTGAGGGTCGTTTTAACCCTTATTTGATCACTTTTGTATCCGTTATTACTTAATATCGTTCCTTTTCACTTTTAGGTCTCTTGAAGGCAAAATCTTTGGAATGGCACTTATTTGGATGAAAAGGCGAATATATGAAGAAAATGGCCAAAGTCGAATCGAGACACTCAAAGCTGCTTTGAAAATAGAAGGCGACAGGCGTCACTTTGCTTATCTGCGGCCGTCGGAGGATTTTGTGACGTCTGAAGCCAAAACCCTATTTTCAAGTGACGTCGGGCTTTAAAGAGTAGGTGTCGCTACTCGGACGGCCTAGATGCGACCAGACGACGTCGAATTTGAAGAGACGGCGTCACGGACATAAGGTGGCGCCGTCGCAAGATTAACGTGGCCAAGACGAAACCCTAATGGCGGCGACACGGCGTCACACAACATAAGGTGGCCTTTGTGTGGCGTCGCATATATAATATTATATATAGAATCGAATTTTTCGGTTTTAGAGAGTCTTTTGGGTGAAAACCTAAACCGAACCAATGGTGTCTTGTCAAGATTTTAGGGTTCCAAACCCTATCTTACATCAAGATAAGTATTTACTTCATCAATTCAATTATGTCTTTGATTATTTGTGTATGCTTGCATGTTCTCCATGTCCGGCTAATTTACTTGTGTGTTTGCTTAGGGTATGAAACTTAATTATTGAATATTGATTGGTTGTTTCTTATCTTAGTTGATTAATGATCTAGTAATGCGATAGGTCATTCGTTGGGTACTTAATGCTTGATTCATCTTTGTGAACCTTAGAATATAATTACCGAGTAGTTGTAAGCTAAACCATCCAAGAGTGCCTTAGAGTAAGAGTTTATTATCCCTAGTGGGTTTGTAGGCGAGACCTTTTGGTAAGTTCAAAGAGTTAGGGAGAAAGCATACCCTACAACTTTAGACACACAACGCAACTAAGAATAAGGACGTGACAACTCAACCATCAATAGGAGATAATTAAGGAGTAGTAAAACCTAAGTAAACACATCTTTAAACTATCATACGAGCACACATTAATTAGACATGACTACCACCACCTTAGTTTAGATAATTAGATAATAGTAGAGTAATCGGTAGAAATACCAACCCCCAAATCCAATACCGAGATTAGTACCTTTCAATTTCCTAAAAACATAAAAAAGATAAAAATAATCTTCCTCAACCTTAACCTTAGCGTAGTAACTTCTCACTAGCATTCCTATTCCCAGAGAGCGATATCAATACCCGTGGCTTACCCTAATACTACACTACAACGATTGGGTTCTTTGCCTGGGGTGTTGAAAAACTTGCTCGACGAAAGGAAGTTCCTTTGACCCCGAGCAGCGTGTAAGCGTATCAAGTTTTAGGCGCCGCTGCGGGAATAGAATAGCTAGTTAGTAGTCCACCTCGTTTAGGTTCTTTGCTTGATTCCTATCAAGTAAATTTTTTCTCATTTTTAGCTTCCTCTTAGTCTATCCCCCTTCTTCGTGACCTTTGTTCGTAACCCCATCACTTTTCATCATGGAAGGTGATAACCAACCACCAAATAAGTCAATGTCACTCAAAACCCAAACCAATAACCAACACAACCGTCGAAGCCGCTATGTGAGTAGAAACACCGACCTTGAGGATTTGCGAAAATATTTGATAGTACAATTAGGGAAGGCATTGAGAAAGTAGTCGACGCATCCGTAGTTGGCTCTATGATCGTGATGGTCGGACAATGGCATGATAAACAACAACGTGGATGTGGAAAATAGTGCTTACTTCAATCTTTACCCCACTAAGGAAGAGGTTGCGTACCATCAATACATAATCAATAATCCACAATCACCTATCATTAGGATATGCCCAAAGATTAGGAGAGAAACCCACGGAACCTAAAAATCCCTTGTATGATCGGATATAGGAGTGTCGACCACGCTTACATAGATCGGAATCTCCCATTAATGTAATGTCATCTGCATCTACAATGACATTATGAATGAGCGACTTAATATTAGGAGAGACCCTAAGTATCCGGGAGGAATTTGCAACTTTGTGGGAAGAGTCAGGGCGTACATGTCTTTATAGGAAATTTCACCTACCTAGTTGATTTTATGGTCTTAGAAGATGTATGATGCGTCATTGACTATAGTTTATCTCAAGTAGTGCTAGGAAACCGTTTGTTGAAACATCTAGAATGAGCCATAACAAGCATGATGGAGCAGTTAGGTTTAAGGAAGGAACCGATGAGATCACCTATAGGATGCCTTGGAAAACAAATGAGTATGGCCACTTGTCCATTTATGATCGAGACAACATCAAAGCTTTTGAGGACAAGAGCAAGGAAGATGTTGAAAAGGTTATAAATTCATGTGGGAAAGAAGGAGGCATTATTATAAGGATTGCTTGACCACAGGGCCTAGGTATAGAGTCGATGAAAATTTTGTCAACATGATAGAATTCTCATTGAGGATGCAAAGCGAGGCAACGTGGAATGCGACTACGAGTCTAGCTACAAGACTCTTAAATAAAGAAAAGCGCTTAGTGGGAGGCAACCCATGCTTAATTGTTTGCTTGTTTGTGTCATATATCTTTTATTGATTGTTTAATCTCATGTTTAAATTTGTAAAATGCTTTATTTTGTTTTTAACCTCGTCTTAATTGCATATAAAGGTATTTTACATAAGGGATAAGTGTAGGGAGGATTACACACGTTTTCAAAAGAAACGTAAACATGAGAATAACAATTAACTAAAAGATATATATGTTTGTTTGTTCGAGTCAAATGTTTGTATCGAGTCATAATGGATGTTTTGAAATTTTTCCGATTCTAAAGATGTAAATTTTCGAATTTTTTGAGAAAATCGCAAAAGCAGTTTTGTTATGATAACTGGCGTCGGAAGGAGTAAAACATCGATCACTTTTTCTCGTTTTTCGAGCTACTTATAAATTTTGGAATTTTCGGTCTTAATTTTCTTAGAAATTCGTAAACATCCATTCCACAAGCATTATATCCTAGTTTAAATCGAGTCTATATATATTATTACCGCCGATTTTACGCGAAGGTTTCGTTTCTTTTGTTCAAGTGTGCGGGTTTAGTTTGTCAAGAAGAAGTTACACAAGATTGGAAGGAGCTTTTCACGAAATAATTCTTCTTGGAAAGGTTTAACCACCACTTTACGGATCCTACCGAGCTAATTAGGGAGTATTAGTTTCTTTCGTTTTTGATTACCTTCTTTTATCATAACTTTGATACTTTCGGGAACATTGGGGACAATGTTCGGTTTAAGTGTAGGGAGGGAAAATAAAACGGGAACTTTGAAACTATGCTTATCCTTGATTATTTGCTTTGTCCAATTGCACTTTTGTAATAAAAAATGAGAAAATGTCGGTTAGGGTAATTTTGGCACCAAATTTAAAATTTTTCATGATATATAGGAGTGGGCCATTAGTATTAACAAAAGCGTCTCACGGATAGGAAGTTATATGACTAACACAAAAACGCTTTACCACCCAAATTCCACCCAAAATGTGAGGATCGCCCTTAGATTAGTAGGAATTAAAAGCATTCATCTTCAATGCTTAGAGTGTGAACCGGTAGTATATTAGATTCTAGAACTTGTTTTGTGATGCATTCCGAGATCGCAAGTGAGACTACACTTGTGTAGTTAGGAATAACTAAATGATAAGAGGCATTAGGATAACCCTTGTTTGATACCCGTAATATAATTACTTCTTCCACATCGGTTGAGTAATTCCCCCACACCCTTTGCGTTGTACTCATCTTTAGTACACGATACCCTAGTTAACCCCTCGAGCCTATCCTTTTCGCGGTTCTCGTGATGTTTGGTTTATCCGAATATCAATGAAAACATTGTTTACCCCACCCCAAATATACACCCAAATCGCCTTAGCCTACCCCTTATGCACTCACTTTTAGTGCAAATGTTTGTTATCACCCTAAACCCTTAGTCAAATTATCACGGTTGCTTGCATGAGTTGCTAAGTCGAGTCATATCCTTGTATCTGAGTTTTGGGACGATTGGGATTCATGAGAAAAGTTAAAGTTTATGAAATGACGGAAGGAGCGTTAAATTCAAATTCCCTTTGTTTGCGTAATAATGTACCCCAAGTGTTTTGATCTTTTCAATTCGGGTCAAATTAGTGTTAGAGTAATAAAAACTCAAGTGTAGGGATGTGTCTATAAATCCCTATCATTTTGATGTTACCGTAGAGGATGGTAGAGTAAAAGCGTATGAAAAAAAACAAAATCGAAAAAAAAATAGAAAAAGAAAAGAAAAAAAAAATAGAGTGATTAAAAAAAAAAAAAAAAAAAAACATACAGGCTACCATCCTTCATCTATCCTTTAAATTTATGTTTGTTTATTTCCGTTACCTAGAGTTTTAGAGTGTCGAGTCTTGGCTTATAGCGCCATTCTTCGTATGCATTTAACATAGAGATTTTTGACTTGCCACCACTAAATAGCCTATCCCACCAAACCCTTGTTTCCTACCGTAAGCCTAACATTACAACCCTTTAAAGACCTCTTTGATAGTCTTTCCTAGGTGCTTACGCCAAAGCGATTGAGGTTTGATCTATTCTCAAGCCTATGGTAATCTATGTACTAGGACCGGTTAATGAGTGTTTATCTTCCATTTCCTATTTGTTATATTTCATATATACACCCGAGAGAGATGTGAGTATCCAAACACCCCATGTGAGGTGCTAGTATGTAATTTACGTGCTTGTTATGACTTTTGCGGGGCTTATATGTGTTGTGGACCGTTTTAAGTCAATGCTTCATGAACCCTAACTTATAAATTAATTGGCTAAAAGCACATTTGCTTGAGGACAAGCAAATAAAAGTGTAGGGATATTTGATAAGGTTTTAAAGGTACCATTTTGAGGGTCGTTTAACCCTTATTTGATCACTTTGTATCCGTTATTACTTAATATCGTTCCTTTTCACTTTTAGGTCTCTTGAAGGCAAAATCTTGGAATGGCACTTATTTGGACGAAAAGGCGAATATCTGAAGAAAATGGCCAAAGTCGAATCGAGACACTCAAAGTGTTGAAAGCAGGCGACGGCGTCATTGCTTATCTGCGACGCCGTCGGAGGATTTTTAATGACGATCGAGCCAAAACCCTATTTTCAAGTGGACGACGTCGGGCTTTAAAAGAGTAGGTGTCGCTACTCGGGCGGCCTAGATGCGACCCAGACGGCGTCGGCGAAGAGACGGCGTCGCGGACATAAGGTGGCCGTCGCAAGATTAACGTGGCCAAGCGAAACCCTAATGGCGACATGACGGCGTCACACAACATAAGGTGACGCCGTCGCATATGTAATATTATATATAGAATCCGAATTTTTCGGTTTAGAGAGTCTTTTGGGTGAAAACCTAAAACCGAACCAAGGGTGTCTTATACAGTATTTTAGGGTTCCAAACCCTATCTTACATCAAGATAAGTATTTACTTCATCAATTCAATTATGTCTTTGATTATTTGTGTGTATGCTTGCATGTTCTCCATGTCCGGCTAATTTACTTGTGTGTTTGCTTAGGAGTATGAAACTTAATTATTGAATATTGATTGGTTATTTCTTATCTTAGTTGATTAATGATCTAGTAATGCGATAGGTCATTAGTTGTGTACTTAATGCTTGATTCATCTTTGTGAACCTTAGAATATAACTACGAGTAGTTGTAAGCTAAACCATCCAAAGAGTGCCTTAGAGTAAGAGTTTATTATCCCTAGTGGGTTTTGTAGGCGAGACCCTTTGGTAAGTTCAAAGAGTTGGGAGAAACGCATACCCTACAACTTTAGACACACAGCGCAACTAAGAATAAGGGCGTGACAACTCAACCATCAATAGGAGATAATTAAGGAGTAGTAAAACCTAAGTAAACACATCTTTAAACTATCATACGAGCACACATTAATTAGACATAGACTACCACCACCTTAGTTTAGATAATTAGATAATAGTAGAGTAATCGGTGAAATACCAACCCCCAAATCCAATACCGAGATTCGTACCTTTCAATTTCCTAAAAACATAAAAAGATAAAAATAATCTTCCTCAACCTTAACCTTAGCGTAGTAACTTCTCACTAGCATTCCTATTCCCTAGAGAGCGATATCAATACCGTGGCTTACCCTAATACTACACTACAACGATTAGGTTCATCGCCTGGGGTGTTGAAAAACTTGCTCGACGAAAGGAAGTTCCTTTGACCCCGAGCGCTATGTAAGCGTATCGACTCCGTTTCTTCAATCACTTAGAAGAAAACCATCTGGCGATGCGGTGAGACCTCTTCGTTGCATTTATGCCAACTCTCCATTGAAGTCAATTAAGCTCCGTTTCTTCATTTGTCAACCCAAGAAATTATTGCCCTTTCCTTTCGGCATCCAATCGTCTTCAATTGTGGGATCGGATGGGAACATTATTATATACCAATATACACGCATACGTTAGTGAACACACATCTGAGATATATGGTGGTCGACATCACCCAAACAACAATCGACTAATAAAAGTCAATGCAACATATCAATCGATCATATGAATGTATGGGAATAATGTGTTTATCAAACTCTAATCATCTAATCCTAAAAATCATATCCTAGGCACCTAGTCCTTCAACGTAGGTTAACATCATTTTCAATTAAGCATATAGGATAATTAGATAATGTCGTTAGATGATATAGATTTGAAAACATTCTCCCCCTCAATCAATGACTTATTTTTTGAAAAATTTAAAAGCGCTGAAGTCATTGATTGAGTTTGCAAATTTTATCGAAAACTCTGAATCTGATTGATTTGAAAGCAACTTATTTACCACCGTTTTTGAAAACAAACAAATATTTTTCTGAAGAATTTTAGACGGAAAAACATTTGTGTAGGAACAGCAGTCCTTCGACATACTTTCCTCATTTGTTTTTAGGATAAGTGCACGAAATATATGAAAATTGGTTTAGCGCAACACTTTCCTTTCTTGAAGAGCGGGTTGCTATCAGAAATAATAGCGAACCATAGTTAAGCACGGGGTTCTGATCAAATAGCGCAAGCCGCTTTGTGACATGTTTTGGAAAAGAATATGTACACCTCTGCTCGAACTTCATCTAAAGTCCGTGCCATTATTGAATGACATTTCTAAGACCGTAGATGTTATCGATACGGAAGACATGTCTTGAGAAAATATATTTTGGTATTTTCAAATTTTACGATTTTATGGATTTTGAAGATTTTATATTTTTCTAATTTCTTTTGTTGGTTTCTATTTTTGTATTTTGTTTTTAATAATTATTTACAATGATAGAAGATGATATAGTTAAAGAGGATGATGATCGAGTGCAGAGATAATGAAATCGAGCGAGACGTCGTAGAAGATAGAATTTGTCATCTCTTAAACTTCCACCACCAAAGCTTTCGAGGCTCTGAATGAGAGAATTGAACCATCCGAAAGTGAGACTTTGGCGACTTCCCCAAACCGAAAATCCTTATGTTGAGCGATTCGAAGCTCTATTTCAAGCTTGCTTTAGCCGGTACACAAAGAAGCACACCATTATCATAAACCAGTGCTCCTTTTTAAAATAATTTAGTGATTCTTCGTTCGAGGCTATATCATCCAATAGAACAACGACAGCGTATCATCCCACATTTAAATAATCTTCTCGATTCCATATCCATTTGAAGTCGAAGCAATCCATACCACAAGTTGTCAAGAAACCACTTCCCCAAGTAGGCAATTGTTGCGGTCGGTCTCTTAGACTAGAGCTCACGAACCCGAATACACATATACCCAAAGACAAAGAAACTTATACCATCAAAGTAGTAGATTAAGTCCAATAGCCAAAGAATAACCCGATGTATACTTTTCTCTCCCACGAAGAAAGTGTATGAAGCTCAAGAACCCGAAGTACCGAATGCCCAAGAGAATAACAGATAACATTGAAGGCGGTGACTCACCGATTATCTCTGCGGGTGACAATCTCTGCGGATGTCAACACGGAATAAGTGATTATATCTATGAATCACGATTAAGCCCTCAGTGAAACAAGTGAGCATCCCCAATGTACACAATCTCTCTCCACGATGATTGTGATAACATCAAAATCATCACACACTTGTGTACCTCTTTTATCTTGAAACTTTCTATTACATCACTTCCCCCACGTAGTTGGAATAATAACACTAAAAGCCTTGATGAGTAAAACCTTGAGATTCTCTGCGGTCATGACAATTTTCTTCCCGGGATATCTGCAATCACTTAGAAGAGTTAGGTTCATCAAGTTTACTCGCCATGAGTCAAACCTTGAGTTTCTCTGCGGTAATAACATTTGTCTTCCCGGGATATCTTCAATCACTTAGAAGAATTAAGTTCATCAAGTTTACTTGCTTTGTGTTTAAGTGTGTGTCTCCTTCCCCTTCTTTGGTTTTGACACTTGAATCGACAACATATTATCGACCCAAATACTAGAAATCATTGAGAAGAGCGCTTGAAGTCTTTGTGAGAATCAACATCTTTGAAGTCAGTGTGAGCAAGTCTAATTGGGATTAAATCGACATTTCACTCTCCCCAATTAGTGCTCTCCCCTAAACTGACAATCTTTATGATGAATGCCCGGAATAAGAAGAAGTCTTTAGATCGTTAAATGCAATTCGTCTTTAGTATTCTAACATGTAGCAGAGAATGTAGAACCGACTGTAGACTCGACCTTCTTCAAGATTGTCCAGTTGGGGAATAGAAAGTCAACATCTTCAACTCACCAAATGCATTCCCGTTAACATACAAATAGCAAATCCCTTAACTCAAACCCTCCCAATCAAACAAGAACGAAAGATGTTCATTAAGGAAATCAACCCATATTTGGAAGCACTTTTTCATTAATCAAATCAGCCCGTGTGAAGATGTTAACCAACGGCTCTTAGAAGAAAACTCCATGTGAAGATGACTCGATAAGAAGAAGATCGGTTCTTACATGAGTTAGGAGCGGTTTGACCATATATTCTCAAATAACAATCAACCATGCATAACATTCACACTTCTTCTCCCCCTCAAGAATTGCATACGGAGTTGACATTCTTGATTAAATAAGTGAAAATCATCCGAATGTTCTATTCACACTTCTCCCATAAAATCGGCACATGATGTCGGCATCTTCATTATAATCGAGCAAGTGGAATGAGAAAACAATCGGTGGTAGCCGGTTCCTTGATGGTGAGCGCATGGAAAAAGTATGAAGCATGTTGATGAGAATGGTCATAATAAGAAGATTTCTCTTCTTGGAAGATAAAGCGCTTGACACGTACACCTTTCTTTTCTTTAGTGAGCGAGGCATGAGCTGTAGTGTTCATCGTCATAATCTCTCTCTTTTCAATCTCTTGGCAAAACATGTAATCAACCCCATTATCATTCGGTGGGCTCTTTGTAGTGACATCGATGGAATAACCCAATATGATGAATTTGACCACAAGTAAACTAACCCGAACTCGTGACTTAAACTTGCACATATGTAACAAAGAGCGGTGCCAATTTCCATTAGCATCTCTAAGTACTCTCTATGTACTCTATACTCTTCAACCAACCAACCATCAAGTATAAGGCGTACATTACCTCTTGAAAATCCACAATTGAATGTGACCTTGAGCACTACAACGTAACTCCTTAAAGTGATAGTTATTTTGTGGTGGTAAGAGCCAAATTCCCCAGTGGTAAAGAAAAGGTAAAAGACACCCAACAATAACTAGATTTCCAAGTCTTCGTTTTTAATAATAAGCTTGAACAAGGATCTTGAAGAATCTTCATCCATCCATCCCCGATACCTTCAGATACTAAGTACACTCGCTCGTGATATTTCACTTCAACCTCAAATAAATAATAGTGAATTAACGCCGTTGTCACATCTTGTTAAAAGCTCAAATCTAGCCTCCTTTGATCTTTAAAAGAACTTTGATAATGGTTTCATCCCGACCATGGTATAAGCACATAACCCTGTAAAACCATGTAATAACCAAACTGCCATGACGAATATCCAACACACATCAATTCATGAAGTACAACCTTTTATCCCTTCTTTGAAGTAGAAACGATAGCACCAACATCAAAAAGATCGATATACACTTTCCTTTTCTCCGGGATGGTTCCATCAATACGGATTTTACAACTCTATGGTTTAAACCGAAAATAGTTTCTTTTCGGGATTTTACAAAACCAAGAATAAACCGTAAGATAGATTCGAAATGGACTTTACAATTACCAGGATGTTTCCATTGTCACGGGATTTTATAAGTCTATGATTTAAACTGAGAAATAGACTCTTTCGCGGGATTTTACAAAATCAAGACAAAACCGTAAACAATGTCAGCTTGAATGTGTTATGACAACTTTGGTTTCGGTGAATATTTGTTTTAGGGGAACGTGCAGCAGTTCATTATCCAACATCAACAACATCATCAACCATCCAATCAACACTTTGGTAAACGCATCATTCACGCATTCTGTCGGAAATTGTAGTGTTCACATGGAGAAGTAAACCCGATATACCAAACTTGATCATGAAGTAGAATTTCCCAGATTTGTTACTTAAACTTGTACTCATCCCCTTGAAAAAGAAACGGTGTACCCAATGTACAAAACCTCTTGACATTCTCAACTGAGTGAGACACCAAAGTGATAGTTACGTTGTGGGTTAAGCGAGAAAGAATCACAACCGTAGCCAAATAGCCAAGTCTTTATCACACTCTATAAATGCCCAAACAAGTCATTTTCGCGGAAGGGTAGAAAGAAGGAAATCAAAATAAATAAATGTGTCTGAAAAACCTCACTTCATATCCAAATAAGAAATGCCGTTCAATTAACCCCGTAGTCAACCATGTTCAAATATCAATTCAAGCCGTGATGTAACTTTTGTGAAAATATATAACTCAAAGTACCAAACCTCATAGCCCATTTATCCGTCATCCAAATCGTTTAAATAAAACCATTTAAACCAACAATTCAATTACCAAATAAGAATATCGGTCAAGAATTTCAAACTCATTCAATAACTCATGTCGTGAACAATTATCCCATGAAATTTGTAACCAAAATACCAATCACTTAACCAATATATAAAATATTGGAAGACAATTTGGTTAACAAAATTTGCATATCCAATTATAAAAAATTCTCGATTGTGTCAAGTCAATCTCATCACTATTCACGATATGAGAGTAAGCCTATGCTTGGACCATTCATGTGACTCACATCAAATCAAAAACCAATATATAACCATCTAAGTAAAGGCTCACCAAATCAAATAATCCAAAATGATCAAAAACTACGGAGTACAATTTCACGGCCCATGGAATGATCATCAGTAAAACACACGGCCCAAAAAAAACATCCACCATCACATTTGATCCAGTTTACCCCCACAACCCAGTCCGGTCCATTACACCAATCTGGAACCAACACAAAGACATAGCCCAGCCGTGTATCAAAGAGAATCCTGCCCTAATTTTACGGGTATAAAACACATCACATATCACTCATACCCTAAAATTTCTCAAACAAACCCTAACAATCCTCCTTATACTCCCGCCTCCCACTTCAGACATAAAAAAATGGATCTCATCTAAGTCATATCACCAAAAAAAACGTATCAAATCTGATTGATAAATAGGCGCATCACAAAGGTTTTAAGCCTTAAGATCCTAGGATGGGTCACAACCTTGATTGGTATAACATATCACATCTAAGATTGATGACGCCACAGGGATGGTATCGAGGGTTTTGACAAGGCTCCAAAGTTAAACCAAGGTAGGTTAACTTTCTTTGTGTGCTTTATGTTACATTGAATCTTTGAGATTTGTTTTGTACTTTGATTAAACGAACCACGAGAAAAGGAATAACATACTTGTTATTTCCTTGTTCTTATTGAGATTCGAATATTGACATGGAGAATAGACTTCAAACAATGATAATTGATCGATGATGGGTTGAGTTGTGTGAATGATCTTTCATGGTCGGATAACGTTATAAGCACACAAAAATCTGAGATCTCAAAAGTCTTTTCATTTTTTTCTTTTTAACCGAATATATTATAAAGTGTTTTAACACAAGTTGTTAAATCACTTAAAAAATTCGAATATTTTTTAGGCTTTGACTTCAAATAGGATATGTGATGAGAGTGTTAGTGGGTTTTGAACCTTTGATGTGTTTAGAGAAATAACCTCGAAACATCTGAGATCTTTCATTTATTCAGTTTTTCGTATGTTGATAATCATGGACTGATGATGTTTTGTATTTGAAACTGAGGTTGTTATGCTGAATGATATTTGGTATATGGTATGTTGTGGTCAAGGTCGAGTCATATTCTTCTTCATCTCTTCTTTTCTGTCAAGTCGCTAGCCTAGGTAGCCTAAGTCGCTAGACCTCGCTAGACCAAGTCGCTAAGTCTAGTGAGTCAGTCGCTAGCTTACATTAGCGGTCAAGTCGCTAATCTTTTATCAAAACAAGTCGCTACTTCTTTCAAAAACTCTGAGTCGCTACTTATAAATATAAGTCGCTACATCTTTAAAATTTTATCACAAGTCGCTACTTTTGACAGCACAAGTGGCTAACTTGTTCAATAACAAGTCGCTAGGTCACCATAATCACACAACTCGCTACCAAAGTCGCTAAAAATGAGGTACAATGTATCTAGACACATTATTCAAGTCGCTAGCAAGATTTAGGATGTTTTCCGATGAGTTTTCCGACCAATATTTCCGATCAGCATCATACTTATCCAGAAAATAAGGCTAAAACAGCTTCTTTTTAACTCATTTGACTACCATTTGGACCATAAAAAATCTGACCATAGGACCACAAAAACCATACACGAGTTGCCGGAGTTGGTACAAAAACAAGTCACAAAATTTATGTAGCCAATAAACATATTCCTGGACTGCAAGAAACAAGGACTGAAAGTTTAAAACAGCATAAAAATGAATGACTTTTTTTGACCAAAATGATAAATACATGCATAACCTGTTAATATCAAAAGCATGATCATCCACCAAAGTGAGTAAACTGTTGTCAATAAAACATTTTCCGACCAATAAAATTGTACAAAAACAGTTTAACACATCATAAAGAAACCACCATAAATCGACACAACACAATAAACCTTGGCTCTGGTACCATTTGTAGGATCGATATATTTATTGTGTTTGATGATTCGGGTGGTCTTGGATGATCAAAATACATATTATACATTTTAGAGAGAGAAAGTAGAGAGAGGGAGATTTCTTGGGAGAGACTTGGTTCACAAATGTAAAAGGTTAGATTAAGAAAAGCTCCACCCTTCCATGGATGGAAGGGGTATTTATAATTACAAACATAACGTCCTCTATCGGATTTGTGGATCGGGGCATCACGGTGGGTAAAGACCGTCCTTCATCCACGGTGTTACACTACGCTAAACTAAACTAATAACTAGCTAATTGACTACTTAATAACGTAAATAACGATATGTCTACGAGCTACCTTATGCTAGATTATATTTGGGGTGACCGACACTTTACTATGGAATTTCCAATTCCTAACATAGATGCAGCTATTCTAATAGGCAAATGGGTTGACACAACATAAAGGCTTACGGGGTTATTTTGTCATTACTAACGAGCTACGACAAAGGGGACAAAACCAATGATATATGACCAAATCCATGGCCAAGACACCAATGATTGCTCGCTTCCTCACCTAAACCTGATTCATGACCAAGGGTAGCATAAGACATGGGAAAACATTTAATGGGTGTAAATAAAAAGACACGAAACAAATATATTCCTAAGTCCACACTCGCCCCACCATTATTCGTATTCAATCCCATAGCAAAAACTGAGGGTCAAGAGTCAAGGGGTCTTCAATACACGAGTTAATGCATATAAAATTTAGCGTAGTGCCTCATAATCTCTATAAACTAGGCAAATAAGATGCAATAACTCAGCCTTCATCAATAAAAAAAAGTATGTGCTATAAATGTTTTTAAAATTTGGGTAATTTTGCATATATTTCAACCAAAAAACTATATAATCAACCATTTCTATCTCCCATCCCCCAACTTGGGATGTACAATGCCCTCATTGGACAAATATTAATTAAAATTTGAAAGGAAAGATAGAAATGTACGGGTTTCTAATTTTATCCGTAAGGATACAACGGATATGTAAAAATTGCACCAAATAAAACAAGGCGAGAATGCTAATGGATCAAACACTTTTTTTTTTTGATGCAAGACAAGGTATACATGAATAGAAAGTGATACAAACATATAAAGCACCCCCCCACTTGAGATCAACTATCATCTAAACCCGATTTTCTTCCAAAACACTTTATTCAAAACCTGCGACTTCCACCAGTGGAACCAAAATTAACCAACAACGCCCGGACCATGGACATAAGGAAAATACAGGGTAGGCTAGGCTATAGGTGTAACGAAACAACATATATTGGGTGACAAAATGAAAGGAATGGCTCAGATGGGTAATGGGTTTATTAGGGCCTAGGGGTATCTTTCACTAATAATGAGTGCAACAAAAAGGGTTTAACAGGGGGATTGGCTAATCATTGTGAAAAGTCAATACATACATAACATAAATGATGGGTTATTTAGGTTTGATCCTAAAATTTCCTTATATCCTAGCTGCACCGATCACACCAAGTTACCTCAGTGTAATGCTCATGATAATGGTCTCGAAAAGATATGCAAGGCCAAGTTCTAAAGTGTGGAAAACTAGAAGGGGGGTTGAATAGTTTTACCAATTAAAACTTCATTTTAAACTATTTAGATCGACTTATGTCAATCTATTTGGTTGTGTGTGTTGGATGTTAATAAACAAGCATATAAAGATATGTAATGAAAAGATAAGAGTAAAAGCACAAAACCACA
>CM040242.1:240711598-240817494 GCA_022545495.1 Chrysanthemum lavandulifolium
GTGAGGTGATGGGAGGGAAAGCGAGCAAGTCACAGTGCAACCAGTGGAAGGATAAACAGCATGGCGCCATTTTCTGCTTTTGACTTTCTTTGACCAAGGGTCCAAAATGGGAGGGTCAAGGGTTATAAGGCAGGGGTCAAAAGGGTAAGTGGCAGGGTCAATTTGGTTTTGACAAGGCTTAGTATTAGTTTAGACAAGGACTTAAGTTGCAAATCTGAAATTATGAAGGACCAATCCTGTAATTTTCCAAACTTGTTACAAGGGACCATTATTGACAAGTCCCAATAGTACAAGGACCAGATTTGACAATTTCAATTTTCCAGGACCAAACTTGACATTTTGAAACTCGAGGACCTTTTCTCCATTTAACAAAAGATTTATTCAAGGACTATTTTGACAACTTAGAATATTTCAGGGACCTTGAATAACATTTTTCTTTATTTAGATTTACCAGGGCTATTTTTGACAACTTTTGAAACTGGGGACTAAACCGCCAATTATGCAAACTTGATACGTTTTTCACCATATTTTGATATTTTGCATTTAAAACACATAAAACACTTGTTTGTGATATTTTATCATTTTGATGCATTTCGAGTGTTTTCGGATGTTTTTGCGCCTAATTTGTACAAAATGATGAGTATTTACACACTCATCATCCGCCTTCGCTCGAGATCTCTAACTAGGTGGTTCAATTTTCCCGACTCCAAAGCTAACTCCAGCTGCAGTCGTTTGTGTAGTGTCCCTTTTCATCGTGATAGTCACAGTATTTGTCCTGGTTTTCCTTCCTTGGCGGGTCACACATCGGCTTTGGAGAAGGTAGGCGTAGCTGATGTTCGGTAGCCAAGATTTCTTTGGAGGCTTGATGAGTGAATCTAACGTCAACCGAGGAACGTTTCGACTCTGGTGATCACCCCGATGGGTAAGTAAGGTTCTGGCCTATCCCTATGATGGTAGGAATTTCCATGATCCCTGCTCGAATACCCATGTCGTCCTTCATTTATCTTATCCCCTCCGTAGTGTCCCCGGGAGGCTCTGTCATATTTATGAAAGGGGCCAGTTGATGTCTTTCTGGATGTGTCATAATGTTCTCCCCGGGTAACTCCGTGCTAGCGAACGCTTCTTTTGATCTAACAAAGTCGTCCACCCGAACCATCATCTCATCAACAGTCTTTGGTACTTTGTCAGCGAACCGCTTAGCTAACTCAGGACACTTGCTTCCACTCATAAATGAGGAGATTCTCATGATCTCCGGCACGCCTTGTATGAACCATGTCTCGATGGTCCATCTTTCCTTGAACTCCGGTAATGTCTCGTTGGCCTTCCTTACGATCTTGGTTATTTCTGTTGGGTCCTTGAGGCAGGTCTTGTGCAGGAAAAAGCGAGTTTCAAACTATTCTCTAAGGTCTGCCAATTCGTCTATGCTCCCCGGAGGGATACAGTCGAACCAACCTCTTGCTTTCCCATCCAACGTCTGTTGGAACATGCGGCACCACACCGGCATTGGCCATTCTCCCTGACCTACGGCCCCTGTGAATCTGTTGAGGTGGTCCTGGGGATCTGTCGACCCGTCGTACACCTTGATGTGGGTGGGCATTTTGTGTTTGGGTGTTGAGAATTCAATCAACCGTCGGGTAAAGGGAGACTTCGTGATTTCCTTGAAAGGTTTTCCTAGGTTGTCGTCTTTTATCTTGTTTTCGGTAACAATTTCCTTCTTCTTTCCTGTGGGGTTCCCTTTATCCAGGTTGTTTCATTAGCAAAGTCCAGTCGTATCGGATAGACGGTATCCCTTCGACTATTGTGCTCTTTTATCATGGACTTGAGCACAGATACCTACCCTTCTATCTGCTCTCTCGTCGCTGGAGAGGAGTCAGCTCCCCCTCCTCCGGAGGTTGTCGGAGGCGTTGAACCCGTCATCCTATAGCCTTGGTAGATTGAATGCGGGTCCCACGGATGGCGCCAATGTTGAAGTATTTTTTGTGAGGTTCTTCGATATCCTTCACCTTGTGAAATTAAGTCTTTGGATACCGCAGTATGGAACAACGCGCTAGTCTCGCCCGGGTGTTATCCGTGACCGACTCAGCATGAGAGTAAGGGAGGTTTACCGGGGTATAGTATAAATGTATGTGTGTGAAAATGATACATTTTACCGCCATCGATGCGATTTATACTGTAGGTTGTCACTATCTGGTCGTTGCCCTTGTCGCTTTCTCTGGGGCCGTTGGCATCGTTAGGGCTGAAAATGTCCCTGAAACTGTCCTTGAAGTCATCTCTGACACCCAGGAGAATGAGACGAAATGCTTCCAGGCTAAATGCCAAACGTACTGTCAGGTCAACGGTCCTTTCGGGTTTGGTCCCTTCGGTATGCTAATCTTTCGGGTGTTTGATCCTCCAGCTATTCAGCCGATGGACCATATACGTCGTCAACATAAACCATCTATCCTCTAATTTGATGTATAGTAGGTGATACAAGATGTTGTATAATGATGATACAAGATGATAAGCAATAATGATCCAAGACATAACTGTCTAGTAAATATGAATGCCTAATCTAATTATCAAGAACTCTAAGCTTTGTATGGATGAACTTCTTTTGATAAGAATCCTCCAATGGATGAAGATGAATAAGTGCTCCAAGCTTCTTGAGATGATAGTTTGCTTTCAACAAATGAGAGTTAGAAGCATTATGATCAAGAACTAATGAGGGTTTTAAAGACTTCTAAATGTTTACTTTACATTGCGAAAGATTGGTTTTAATGGTGACTATATGGTAGTGAGTGTATGCAAACGGATGAGCAAAATGGCATGCAATTGGCTAGCTTAAATAGGCAAACATGGGACATCAGACTACCCATGACCCCCTCCCGTCCCCCTAAACAAGGGACCTTACAGGGGTCGTACCTCTAATGAGCTAAGAATACAGATCGCTTTTTGATTATGCAATCCTACTTGATTTGGAATCTTCTCAAGATTGTTATGCATGGAATGTGCAAGGATGAGATCCTAATACGTTATCCAATCTTTACAAAATACTTAATAATATAAACGGTCTTAAGTTATTCTTAAGAAAAGATCATGTTGGGTATTTTCCCAAAAGGGAAGATTGCTTCTTGATGCAAGATTTGTTTTATCACTACAATGGCAAAATTTTTAAGACATGCATTGATCTCATTGACCACATTCCCAAAGGGGGAGATATTGGCTAGTATTTGGAATTCTATGCAAGATACATCCAATCTTAGAGATTGCATATGACATTACTCCTAGAAAGATGGTCTTGTTTATCACTAAAATGGTAAAATCTTGTATATATGAAATGATCTTTTAAGATACTTTCTAAAAGGGAAGATATTGTACTAGTTGATCAAGTGATTAAGATTTGGTTTATTATCATAAATAGTAATCTCTTATTCTTGAAAAGATTTCTTATGATACTCTACCAAAGGAGAAGTATACTTGTCATTTTTATTAAAGAATTATTTATAAATAAGAGTGATTTATAAAAGGTAATGCAAGTAAACTTTTGTGAAAGTTTATAAAACATGTAGGATTTTATAAAATGATGCAAGTGATTTTACAAGATGGTATAAGTGTTTTGATGCAATGTATGTAACTTTGATCATTAGCCTAGTTTGTAAAATCATGTTCATATCTTGTATGAAATTTAAAATGAAGTTCAAAAGAGAATTATTGAACTTGTAAATACTTAATGACTCTAAGATGTATTTCAAACATTATCAACAATTTGTTAAATGGTTTGATCATAATGCAACAAAGTCAACATTTTCGAACCTGTGTTGAAGCATGTGATGGCTCAAGACGTCGAGAGGTGTTGATGAACGTATGCTTTGATGATTTATGGTTACTGAGTAACTTGCGCATTTTACGTTATGTATTACAAGTTACATGTTTGTGATTATTAAAACATAAAAGACCGTTTAGTTTAAATATCGTAATATTTACATTAACAAATAGTAAAATGTAAAAGTTACTCGTTTACACTTCTTTCTCCCTTTTTTGTTGAAAAAAAAGGTGGATGCTTGATAAGGTTTTAAAAGGTACCTTTTTGAGGGGTCATTTAAGCCCTTATTCGATCACTTTTGTATCCGTTATTGCTTAATATCGCTCCTTTTCACTTTTAGGTCTCTTGAAGGCAAAATGTCGGAATGATGCTTATTTGGACGAAAAGGCGCGAATATACGAAGAAAATGGCCAAAGTCAAAATCGAGACACTCAAAGTCATTGAACATAAGGCGACGGCCATCAGATATCTCGCGACGCCGGGAAGGCATTTTATGACGGCTCGCAGGCAAAATTACATGTTTTCGCGGACGACGCCAGTTCTAAAGGAATAGGTCACTACTCGACGGCCTAGATGCGCCAAGACGGCGCCGAGTCAAGGGACTACACATAATATATATGACGCCGCCGAAAGGTTTACGTGGCCAAGACGAAACCCTAATGACGGCGACACGACGCGCCATTTAAACATAAGGTGACGCCGTCAGCAGATGTAATCTTATATATAGAATCCGAATTTTCAATTTTGTGTGTAGTCTTTTGGAGTAAAACCTAAAACCGAACCAAGGCTTTCTTGTGCAAGATTTTAGGTTCTAAACCCTATTATACATCAAGATAAGTATTTACTTCATTAATTTAATTATGTCTTTGATTATTTGTGTGTATGCTTGCATGTTCTCCATGTCCCGCTAATTTATTTGTGTGTTTGCTTAGGAATATGAAACTTAATTATTGAATATTGATTGGTTGATACTTATCTTAGTTGACTAATGATCTAGAGTGCGCTAGATTATTCGTTGTGTACTTAATGCTTGACATTTCTTTGTGAACTTTAGAATATAATTATCTAGGTAATTGTAGGATAAAGTATTCAAGGACAACCGTAGAGTAGGCGCCTATAAATCACTAGAGGATTTGTAAACAAGACCCTTTGGTAATTTCAAAGAGTTAGAAACAAGCACGCCCTATAGCCTTAGAATCACAACGCAACTAGGAATAAGGACGTGACAAATCAACCATCAATAAGAGATAATTAAGGAGTAGTAAAACCTAAGTAAACACATCTTTAAACTATCATACGAGTACACATCAAATTAGACATAGACTATCACAACCTTAGCTTAGATAATTAGATAATAGTAGAGTAATCGGTAGCAATACCAACCCCCAAATCCAATACCCGAGATTCGCACTTTTCAATTTCTAAAAACATAAAAAATAAAAATAATCTTCCTCAACCTCAACCTTAGCGTAGTAACTTCTCACTAGCATTCCTATTCCCTAGAGAACGATATCAATACCCGGGCTTACCCTAATTACTACACTACAACGATTAGGTTCATCGCCTAGGGTGTTATAAAACTTGCTCAAGAAAAGGAAGTTTCTTGACCCCGAACGACGCGTAGCGTTATCAAGTTTTTACGCCACGGGGAATAGAATAGCTAGTTAGTAGTCCACCTCGCTTAGGTTTCTTTGCTTGATTCCTATCAAGTAAACTTTTTCTCATTTTTAGCTTTCTCATAGTCTATCCCCTTCTTCGTGACCTTTGTTCGTAACACCCATCACTTTTCACCATGGAAGGTGACAACCAACCACCACTCATCAACCCACCACCAAACGACCACCAAGAGCCCGTACTTTGGTGAGTACTGAGACCAAACCACCTAGGTTATAGGAACACCATTGAGCTTCCCGACTGCCCAAACTACGGCCCGCGATCCGACACCATCCGGTTGGTGCAAACGGATGTGATTCCATGGACTTCGTTCAAGATCCAAATCAAGATCCGAGGATTTCTCAAAATTGTCGATTCCATCGACCTTGATGCTACTACTCGGGAGACCACGCGCAAGGCTCTTCCAATTCTCTCTACGGGACCAAGCTAGTAATTGGCTTGAGCGACTTCCACCGGCTCCATCTCAAGTTGGGATGATCTTACTCGCTTCCTTGCTCAATTTTTCCCACCGGGAGAACCACTAAGCTTAGGAATGACATCTTGATGTTCCAACAACGCCAAGGTGAATCTCTACGAAGCATGGACCCGATTCAAGGACTTACTTCATAAAGTCCCTCATCACGGCATTGATCTTTGGCTCCAAGTCCAAATCTTTTATGATCATGTCAACTTTCCCACTAAGCGATCCATTGACCAAGCGGCCGGTGGAAAACTTAGTGATCTCACCGCGAAGAATCATGGGAAATAATAGAGGACCTTGCCTCTATGACAACGAAAGTTGGGATGACCCCGTGAACTTCCCAAACCGTCAAGGCAATCTCCTTGCCTCCTCCCGACCGTAGGATGATTGAACTTGAAGATCAAGTCAAATTCCTCATGAGTTCCTACAAAATCCTAAGTCTTCACGACAAGTGAATCAAATCACTCTACCATGTGAATTATGTAGTGGTCCTCATGACACTGTGATTGCACAAGACTCCCGAACAAGCTTTTATGACTACGCCCATACGCATCGACGGAGCGGAGATAAGTGGTACACTTTCAAACCCGAACAAAACAACTTAGGAAACTCATACAACCCCTCATGGAGAAATCACCCTAATCTTAAGTGGAACCAAAACTCAAGCACACCCCAAAGCTCATCTAGTTCGCCTAATAGGTTCAATTCTTCTAATACCGGGAACCCCACTAATATTGAAGCAATTGCATCTAGATTTTTGTCATCCCAAGAAACTCGATTGAATAAGCTTGAAGCCGAGTTTAAGCAAAAACAGAGCGAGATGACAACCAAGCTTGATGCCCTCTTAAAAGCCTTCAATGAGCGGGAAGTTGGAGCACTCCCAAGTGATACCATTAAGAACCCAAAAGTGAATTCGATTGCATCGACTTCACATTCCAGCTCACCATGGGAAAGTGCACATTCATGCCCCTCTCACCCAACGGTTCAATCGGTAATGCTATCAAAAGGGTTCCAAGTCATCCAAGAAATACCAAGGCCCGCAGACCTTTGGTAAAGCCTACCCCGAGAAACCCGTCACCAAGAATCCAAACCTAGTTTAGAGGAGGAGTACAAGGAACTCTATCAAGAGAAACCAATTCTTGAAGTCTTAGCTCATGCACCTTATTATAATGCTTTAAAAGAAAAATATGAGTTAGAACTTAGGCTTGGGAAACATGGGTCCGCTTTTGTGCGAAACAACTTACCTAAGAAATTAGATGATCCCGGCTATTCACTCTTCCGTAGACTTGGAACTTCCAAGCCACTCGATGCTTTAGCCGATTTAGGATCATGCATCAATCTCGCCCGCTGTCCCTTCATAGAAGCCTCAACTTAGGTAAAATTGAACCAACGGAAACTATCTTAGGATTAGCGGACGGTAGTATAGCACATCCGTTGAATAATAAAGGACATGGTAGTACATGTAGGAGAGTTGACTCTTTGGCCGACTTTCATGTGCTAGACATGAATAAGGACCCGACATGTCCATTACTCGTTGGAAGAGGATTTTAGCTACCGCTAGTGCCATCATCGATTGTAAGATGTCCAAAATAGTGGTAGGAGAGGGAGTGCTAGGTCGGTTTACGATGTCAAAAGGCATTCGTACTACAAGGATGAGGAAATCCCACAAGAGATTAGGTTGGATAGAGCCTTCTCGATATGGACCTTGGATTGAGAAGAACATCATAGGCCCCAAAGACCTTTTTACCTAGATAAGGCCTTTGCTAGTGTAGCAACTTTCCAAGAACAAGAATTGGCTAGGATATAGAAGTGAACCCGCTCGAGGACGCCTTAGTATTTAGGAAGATGACCGAGTTCCTAGGATGCTTGCCCGTTAATCTTGTCATGAATAAATGGATAGTTGAGAACCGAACACATGTGGATTGGAATAGAACGCCTAGCGATGGTAATGGAAGGTGGCACATTAGGATACAAATCTATGATCCCGATGGTGAGATGTTTGAAAAGGCATATTTAACCGAACGTATTACTAGGAACTTGAATGATAAGTTTGATCCCTACGACATTGTTGAGGATAGACTTACTTATATCGGCACGTAGGAGTAGGACTACGAGTCTAGCTACAAGACTCTTAAATAAAGAAAAGCGCTCGTGGGAGGCAACCCATGCTTAATTGTTTGCTTGTTAGTGTCATATATCTTTTATTAATTGTTTGTCCTCATGTTTGAATTTGTAAAATGCTTTATTTTGTTTTTAACCTCGTCTTAATTACATATAAAGGTATTTTACATAAAGGATAAGTGTAGGAGGATTACACACGCTTTCATAAGAAACGTGAACATGAGAATAACAATTAACTAAAAGATATATATGTTTGTTTGTTCGAGTCAAATGCTTGTATCGAGTCATAATGGATGTTTTTGCGTAAGTTTTTCCGATTCTAAAGATGCAAATTTTCCGAATTTTTTCCGTAAAATCGCACCGCTTTTTGTCGATAACCGACGGCGTCAGATTGCAACCGACGCGTCCAGAAGGAATAAAACTTCACCTACTTTTTCTCGCTTTTCGAGCTACTTGTAAAATTTTGGAATTTTCCGATCTTAACTTTCAAAACAAATTCGTAAACATCCATTCCACAAGCATTATATCCTAGTTTAAATCGAGTCTTATGTATATTATTACCGCCGATTTTACGCCAAGGTTTCGCTTTGTTTTCTTCTAGTGTGCAGTTTAGTTTGTCAAGAAGAAGTTACACAAGTTAAGAAGGAGCCTTTCACGCAAAAACTCTTCTTGAAAAGATTTAACCACCACTTTTACGGATCCTACCGAGCTAATCGGGGAGTATTAGTTTTTTTCGCTTTTAATTACCTTCTATTATCATAACTTTGATACTTTCGGGAACATTGGGGACAATGTTCGCTTTAAAGTGTAGGGAGGAAAATAAACGGAACTTTGAAACTATGCTTATCCTTGACTATTTGCTTTGTCCAAGTGTATTTGTGTAATAAACCATGAGAAAATGTAGGTTAGGGTAATTTTAGCCAAATTTAAAATTTTTTCATGACGATAAGAGTGGGCCATTAGTCTTAACAAAAGCTGCCTCATGGATAGGAAGTTGCATGACTAGCACAAAACCCTTACCACCTAAATTCCACCCAAAATGCGAGGATCGCCTTAGATTAGTAGGAATTAAAGCATTCATCTTTAATGCTTAGAGTGTGAACCGTAGTATATTAGATTCTAGAACTTGTTTTGTGATGCATTCCGAGATCGCTAGTGAGACTACACTTGTGTAGTTAGGAATAACTAAATGATAAGAGGCATTAGGATAAACCCTTGTTTAATACCGTAATATAATTACTTCTTCCATATCGGTTGAGTAATTCCCCACACCCTTTGCTACAGACTCATCTTTAGTACACGATACCCTAGTTAACCCCTCGAGCCTATCCTTTTCGCGGTTCTCGTGATGTTTCGGTTTTTCCTAATATCAATGAAGAGCATTGTTTACACCCCACCCCAAATATACACCCAAATCGCTTTAGCCTACCTTTATTGCACTCACTTTTAGTGCAATTTATGTTATCACCCAAAACCCTAAGTTCAATTATCCGTTGCTTGCATGAGTTGCTAAGTCGAGTCACATCCTTTGTATACGCTTTGGGATGATTGGGATTCATGGAAAAGTTAAAGTTTATGAAACATAGGAAAGAGAACGTTAAACTCAAATTCCCTTTGTTTGCATAATAATGTACTCCAAGTGTTTTGATCTTTCAATTCGGGTCAAATTAGTGTTAGAGTAATAAAACTCAAGTGTAGGGATGTGTCTATAAACCCTATCATTTTGATGTACCGTAGAGGATGGTAGAGTAAAAGTGTATGCAAAAAAAAAAAAAAAAAAAAAAAAAAAAAAAAAAACATACGGCTACCATCCTACATCTATCTTTTAAATTATGTTTGTTTATTTTCGCTGCCTAGAGTTTTAGAGTGTCGAGTCTTGGCTTAGCAACGCCATTCTTCAGATACTTGCAACATAGAGATTTTTGACTATCCACCACTATATAGCCTATCCCACCAAACCCTTATTTCCTACCGCAGCCTAACGTTACAACCCTTTAAAGACCTCTTTGATAGTCTTTCCTAGGTGCTTACGCCAAAGCGACTGAGGTTTGATCTATTCTCAAGCCTATGGTAATCTATGTACTAGGACCGGTTAATGAGTGTTTATCTTCCATTTCCGATTTGTTATATTTCATATATACACCCGAGAGAGATGCGAGTATCCAAACACCCCATGTGAGGTGCTAGTATGTAATTTCCGTGTTTGTTATGACTTTTATGGGCTTATATGTGTTGTGGACCGCTTTGAATGGATGCTTCATGACCCCTAACTTATAAATTAATCAAGAAAAGCACATTTGCTTGAGGACAAGCAAATACCAAGTGTAGGGATATTTGATAAGGTTTTAAAGGTACCTTTTGAGGGTCATTTAAGCCCTTATTCGATCACTTTTGTATCCGTTATTGCTTAATATCGCTCCTTTTCACTTTTAGGTCTCTTGAAGGCAAAATGTCGGAATGATGCTTATTTGGACGAAAAGGCGCGAATATACGAAGAAAATGGCCAAAGTCAAAATCGAGACACTCAAAGTCATTGAAACATAAGGCGACGCGCCATCAGATATCTCGCGACGCTGGGAAGGCATTTTGCGACGGCTCGTAGGCAAAATTACATGTTTTCGCGGACGACGCCAGTTCTAAAGGAATAGGCCGTCTACTACTCGACGGCCCAGATGCGCCAAGACGGCGTCAGAGTCAAGGGACGGCACACAAATATAGGTGACGCCGTCGAAGGTTTACGTGGCCAAGACGAAACCCTAATGACGGCGACACGACGGCCACGAAACATAAGGTGACGCCGTCGCAGATGTAATCTTATATATAGAATCCGAATTTTTTTTGTGTGTAGTCTTTGGAGTAAAACCTAAACCGAACCAAGGCTTTCTTGTGCAGTATTTTAGGTTCTAAACCCTATTATACATCAAGATAAGTATTTACTTCATTAATTTAATTATGTCTTTGATTATTTGTGTGTATGCTTGCATGTTCTCCATGTCCCGCTAATTTATTTGTGTGTTTGCTAGGGAATATGAAACTTAATTATTGAATATTGCTTGGTTGATACTTATCTTAGTTGACTAATGATCTAGAGTGCGCTAGATTATTCGTTGTGTACTTAATGCTTGACATTTCTTTGTGAACTTTAGAATATAATTATCTAGGTAATTGTAGGATAAAGTATTCAAGGACAACCGTAGAGTAGGCGTCTATAAATCACTAGAGGATTTGTAAGCAAGACCCTTTGGTAATTTCAAAGAGTTAGGGAAACAAGCACGCCCTATAGCCTTAGAATCACAACGCAACTAGGAATAAGGACGTGACAAATCAACCATCAATAAGAGATAATTAAGGAGTAGTAAAACCTAAGTAAACACATCTTTAAACTATCATACGAGTACACATCAAATTAGACATAGACTATCACAACCTTAGCTTAGATAATTAGATAATAGTAGAGTAATCGGTAGCAATACCAACCCCCCCCAAATCCAATACCCGAGATTCGTGACTTTTCAATTTCTAAAAACATAAAAAGATAAAAATAATCTTCCTCAACCTCAACCTTAGCGTAGTAACTTCTCACTAGCATTCCTATTCCCTAGAGAACGATATCAATACCCGTGGCTTACCCTAATTACTACACTACAACGATTAGGTTCACTGCCTAGGGTGTTATAAAACTTGCTTGAAGAAAAGGAAGTTTCCTTGACCCCGAACGACGCGTGTAGCGTTATCAATGCTCGTAGGTCTTTACTAAGATACCCTTTTAATCTCCTTCTCCCAGCATTCCGAGCTTTCGAAAATACCTTCGTTTCTCCCCGAAAAGGCTAGTTTGCATCATCCCGTTTAAAGTTTACTTCCATCATCACCGTTAAAATTACTCCTACCTATCTACACCAATGCCCTAAGCTCTAATTATTGTTGCCTCTTCTTTATTGCCCATCGTTGATAGTGAAACCATGGATCAAATTATTATCAAGGCTTAACCTACATCAGGGGTTAGTTGCGTGCAACGTAATACATCGAAAAAATGTGGAAGCAACATTATATGGAGGAAAGACACATTACAAAAGACATTCAAGAATAAAGCTATGTTAAACTTAAATCTTAGGGAGTAAGAATTGTTGGTTTGTGTGAGTTAAAAACACACGTAAACGACTAGAAGTGTGTGAGCCTATGGGGGCACACACGTTAAACACGAGAGTACGTGATGAACGTTTAATACTTGAATATATACGACCCGTTATGCATGAATGCGACCCGATCCAATCACACGACCCATGGACTGGTTTTCTATTGGACTTGGGTTGGCTTCATGTTTGCCTTGGGCCTCGTGCATGTAAACGATCGGGGTAGGGGGTGTTTGGGTTTGTTACTTGAAGCTCAAGTATTGAGCCCATGTTTGGGTAAGTTTAGGATCTTATATAAACAAACAACTCATGCCATTCATTCATGCGATTTGACCATATCCCTAACTTAGAAAATATTTACACTCGATACATTATAATCCATAAACCAATCGGATATTCCTAATATCTAATTGGGTTTTAAGTTTGGTTTGTTTAAACCATTATACTTGCATCGATATAAGAGTAATTAAAGATTTGTTGGTTTGCTATACTTGTTCTAATGTTACTGGTTGAACTAGATTAGCAACAAGTCAAGTTTATTGTTTGTAGTATATTTCGCATGTAAGGAATATATATATATCGGACACTTTTTGTCCGATATCGGGTGATTAATAAAACTATTATCGGACTGTTTGGCAATCTCGGACATAATTGAAAGAATTGGTTCTTGGGTTTTTCTTGTTCGTAGTATTCAAGTAATTCAAGGGGGGTTGATTGGTAAACGTTCTCGACTAGCGTTCATTCGAACATACTTGGTTTAAGTGTTTGTGTGAGCAGCCGTAGAGGTATCTATTTTAGATACTTGGTTTCCTTAGTTATCTATAGAATTCGTTATTAACGTCCAATTGCCAAGCAAGGTTAGTCTTTCTTTTATCCTTTTATTAATTAATTGTTTATTAATTACGTGTTTAACCTAATTGCGATTACTAGATCCTTATCCGCTGCGTACTCGTAGAGGTTAATGGTTAACTTGTTTTAAAATCCCAACAGTGGCATCACGAGCCATCTCGTTTTTGCGATTATGGGTTACACATTACTTTTAATAAACATGTTTAAAAGGCTGCATGAAACTAATTTAGTTATTCGTTTTATTATTTTTTTTGACACCTATATGCAATACTTGTTAATTATTAATAAAAAATAACAAGTCACACACAAACTAAATTAAATTGTTAATTAGAATTAATTTGTTAATTGGAATTAAATTTGTTAATTAGAATTAAAAGTTAATTAGAATTACTTGTTAATTAGAATTAAAAGTAATTATAATTACTTGTTAATTAGAATTAATATTTAATTAGAATTTAATTAATTGTTAATTAGAATTATATTGATAATTAGAATTGCATATTGTTTATTAAATACATAAAATAGCGTAATTACTCGTTAATCGAGATTGCCATGCTTTTTATGTGTTTTTTCGGCCACAAGACCCACTCAATTGCTTTTTGCGATGTATGGGGCGATCTAGGTATTACATCCTAGTGACGGTCTTATGGTTCTCCGTTTGGGGAAGACTCGCAAGAGGACTCGGAGCAATATGTGTTTTATATTAATGTTTATGCTTATATGTTTGTGATTCCTATATGTGCATTATTGTTACTTGCTTTGACACATAATTGCATGCAGTATCATGCTCAATTGTGACTTGCTATTTGATTCGTGGAAAATCGTTTTTGTAAAATTAAGTGACCTAAAATAATGAAACACGTTTTCAAGAATTTAAAACTAGACGCTATGGACACTTGGGATGTACGGCTCACCCACTAGAACAAACTCAAAAGGGGTTCAAAGAGGTGCGCATGATCGCACCGAATGGATGTCTCGGCTATGCTTGCGCCACCGGTCCTCCGCCTCCCCGTGCGCTCGATTGAGCTACCGTGAACCATGATGATCACTACAAGGTCATTACCAAAAGTTTTAAAATTAGTGTTACAAAGTTGTTTTGCATGCTTCTTTGTACACGACTTTTACCACATTTATATGTGCATACCTATTTGTTAATTTTAAGTCTATGCCATCCAACTATGAACACGTGCATTTGAATTGACTTCTCTGGTCAGACCTAAGGGCCTTTCCAACCCATGGTATGTATTTCTCACTGGTTAGACCTATGGTTATTTTTACACGTTCATACTTGGTTGACTTATCTCGAGTTAGCTTGGTCAGACCTTGAACCCGAGGCATAAGATGAGAACTAAACATGCTTTTGACATTATTACTTGATACTAATGCCTTAAACAGTCTCATAAAGTCTAAGAGTTGCATTTTGCAATTAACGCTCGTCGCTTACCTCTTGTCTTATTTTTTTATTCACTGGTCAAGCCTATGGTAATTAAGTGGGGTTGCAAGATGGATCTTAGTCTTATTAGTAATTAATTGAGTAGTTAATTCTTTTAAGAATGTAATTATCGAAAATACTAGAATTGAACTTTTTATGTTATGATTAATTGTGTTATTGCAACATAATTCGTAAACAAAGTTGTTTTTCTTCGAAAGACAAACTTAGTCTCTTTTCCTAGTAAGAAGAGTGAGACTTATACCTATCTTTTCTCCTTAGTTGACAAACTAAGATAGGATTACAAATCAATGAACTCATTTATGATCTTTCATTACCCTTTTGTGGTCTAGAGTTAATTGAAAGATATAATATTTTGTGTTACTGGAAACATTGTGTTTAGAGCTACCAAAATAAATAACATCATGCACTTGTCACGATGTAAGAGTTTAAACCGCAAAGAGTAAAGGAATTACTAGCATATTTTCTAGGTAATCTTCTTGGACTCTTACTATTCCTAAAGTGCTAATTACCCTTGGGGCTATGTAGACGATAAAGGAGGAATTGCATGCTAAAGATTCAAGTTAATTGAATGAAAGAATGGCTAGTCCATTGTCTACATAAGTAGAACTTCATATACTCTGCTCAATAACTAAGTACATGCTACTCGTAGGCAATTGAAGAGAATAGGAAAGTATATAAAATTGCTATATGCTTTCTACTGGAAATGTAACACTTACAATATTGACAAATCCAGTAGGAGCAGTTGCATTTTATTACTGAAATATCATTCATGTAATGTTGTCAATTTCAGTGGGAGCTACGGGATTTATTTCCTATTAGTCACCCATATCATTTTAAATTAGCTTTGAAATAATCCATTACTTTCTGAATATGAACAACCATTGCTTAAAGGAAAATTGCATTTTATTTTATAAGATAACACGTTGCCTTCCTGTTGTCGCTTTCTGAAATGTTATCTATAGAATAATGATCCACAATTCCTTATTACAGGTTATGGTTCTAAAACTACTTATGATATATATGACATTATCATATTGTTTGAACAAGCAATCACGTGTTGTTTGTTTTCATAATATGATGTTGTACCTTACACAAGTGGGAGAAATTTCAAAGTGTGTGCAAGGAACAACAATATTATTGGTATCTCTTGACCGCAGGGTAAAGAAAACTAATAAATCTACTAGGACTTAAACACGCTAGATGTTTATTGCGCTACTACATGTAAATAAGAATTCTACTAGGACTTAAACACGTGAGATGTTTATTGCCCTACTACATTCTAAAAATGATTCTACTAGGACTTGAACACGCTAGATCTTTGTTGCCCTACTACATTCAAATGTCATGATATTGAGTATAGATAATGATCATAATTCTGAAGTATAAATTTAACTTGAAATTACTATAGAACTCAATAGTTTGCGTTCATGATTACTTTTGTTAGTATAATTATGCTTACATGTTAAGACATAATTATAAAGTCCTTGAATTAATCAATGACTTATAACATAAAGTATATATTGTAAATGTGTTATGTCTTCTCGTTAACACATAAACATGAGGCTTTGAATTATTCAAAGACTGGTAATGCATTATTGAAATGTTCTGTTTTCTTGTAAACACATGAACATATAATACTTGAACAGTTATGTCTTCTTGAGAACACATGAACGTAAGGTTCTTGTATTGTTCAATGAATATACATTATTGCATGCACTTGGTTCGTAAATACTTTATATGCAATTTGGCTCGACCCAATTGACAAGTATTTGGTCCAAAGAGAATTAAGTTATCTATATAATTATGATATAGTTTCACAATTCTAATAACTCATAGGATACCACCTCATTATGGTATGTCTAATGTGTTGAATCAAACCTTATTCACATTGTTTGGTTCATGATAGCTTTAATTGGTTTACCTCCAAAAACATATCAAGGTTAGCAATTGCGTGTGTCATGGATACACTCAATATAGTTCAAACCTAGAAGGTATTCAAGACAACCCGTAACTAAAAACACTAATTCATTAGGGATTTGAGGTTTTACCACTCAAACCAATTGAATCATAAACCCTTTTGGATTATTGATTTTTCTACACTTCCTACCTTGAAGATTGTAGTTTTGGTGTTCTTCCTGGCTTGACGAAACACAAAACTGTTGCTAGAACTTTTGGTTATAGAGTGATACTAAATTAGAGTTTTTCTATAAACCCTAATTTAAGTTGATGGAAGGAATTCCATTATGTCTTGATTTAAGTTCTGAATTTGTTAAAATCTTATGAAGCATTTTATTAACAAATCTTGAGATGAGAACTTAAAATGTATTTTGTGGTTCTTCATAAAGAATAATTTATTGTTGCTTAAATACTTAGTATTTAGAGAATTGTCTCTACTTACAAAAGTAAGTGAGAGTATATACAAATCTCAAAGTTTTTGAGAACAAAATACTTAACCTTCTAAAATCTACTTATTAATGTCATACTAAGGTTAAAAATGAAAATGTTGACCGAAGTATAATGATTACTCTCATTCATAAATCTGAAAGGATGCCTCATCACTTGAGTGATATTTTATATCAATGCTGAGAAATATAAGTTAGAAGATTGTTGTAAATCAACTAACTACTAAAATATATTATCACATCTTGAATCAAATAAATGTTTTAGAACTATGAATGATAAGTTGCAGTCTTTAAAAGGTAAATCAAGTTTTGAGCTTGATTGTTATTTCGCCTAACAGTTAACCTATGAGGTTGGAATGAGTTTCTTTTGAAGAAAGACTCACAAGGACAAAATTATATACATGTTAATGCATGACATTTTATAAGAAGTTTTTAATCATACTTAAGCAATTGACTGTGATTAAATTTCTTATATATACACGCATTAATTATATAAAGATATTTAATTGTCATACATGTGATTTGTAGGTTGAATATGACAATTAGATTTTATAACTCTTTCTTTATGATTACCTTTATGAGGACTGTGTGTAATCAAAAGGGTTATGAATTTATATTATCTTTATGTAGTATACAAAATTTGAGCAATCCATTTTTGGATTGGATCATGCATCTAAGAGATGAGATCTTGAATTTAATTACAATATGATTCTGATTGAGTTAAGATAACTCTTGAGTATATCTGACATTGAGTGGGAGCATTGTGTTTTTCCTTAAAATTTACATGTTGAAGATATCATTCTAATTAAGCTAGATATTAATCCTTAAGATTGGAATGAAACTTCACTTGGAATTTAGAGAATAAAACAAACAACCTTGGAATAAATGTTTATCTGGAATAAACAAATGCAGAAAATTAAGTCTAACACAAAACGCAATATATCATTTAAGAAAGTCTTAAATGGTATATTTTACTTGAAATAATTTAATACATGGATGAAAACCTTATGTTGTTTTAACTAAGGATTTATCATGTATATATTATATTGTGTATAAGACTAGTTGTTGCTTTTGTACAAGAACAAGATCAGCTGACAACAACAATATCTAATTGAGAGTGTTTAGATTATTGTTAATATATATGTTTACGAATTAAAAGGCATACTGTTGTATAAGTACAAATGATGCTAGAGGATTATTAATACTAGTTGTAGTAGGATTTCATCTTTTATGATAAATCTACTAACTAGTTATGCTCAACATAAAGCATTGTTGCACTACACATGAAGGAATGAGAATACTTTATACTTTTAGAAACTGTAAAGATGACTGTCAATATGTCGTTGACTTTTACTACCTCATGCAAGGTAGGGCGACATCTCCATACTATGATTCTTGAAATAGTATGAGCATATAAGATAAGACACTCATCTTATATTTCAAATCCCCCACTATAAGTGAAATTTGAAACAAGTATTTGAAAAGTTTACTCAGATGACTATTTAGTTTTTCTTGTAAAAGAAAGGTTGAGAATGCTGGAAACATTAGGCTTCAACTTACTAAATGAGTTTCATGCATATCTGTTTTAGTATTTGGATAATTGGGATTGAAAGACAATTTTTACTTTATGATGAATAAAGATACTTGGTATTTTTTATTCATTCATATAATAATTGTTATTCTATATTTGTATGTTTAATCCTTGAATAATTTCATTATTCTAAATATGCCCATTGTCGGTTAACAATATGGGAATATTGTTATGTAAGGCAAATGTGAGTGTTGGTTATAATTCTAACGAGAATTCGGATTGTTCCCACCAAACTCATATGTATTCACTAAGAGATGCATATTGGATTCCCCAACTTTCAAACATTTACTTTTGGATCCTTGTCATAAGTAAAATATTGAAAATGGTTTGTTATCTTCGTCCTTAGACTTGAGATGCAAGCGAGTTCATTATGTGGATATCATTTTTGTAAGTATACACAAACGCTATCCGAATAAGGTAGTTATAAAAGCTATATTTCGAGTGATGTGAAGCAAAGATCCACAACACTTGTAGTCAATAAAGGATTTGTTACTCCACTTGATATGTGCGTAAAGATACCATGGCGCCTCCAAATTTAATCGATAATTGTTCGCCAAACCCAAAGGGTAGTGCAAGATGATTCTTGATTACATTTGGTATATCCGAATTAAAATCTATAACGAGATTCTAAATGGTTAAACTATATGGAATGATTTGATATCCATTATCCATGGTTTAACGGCATCTATAACAAATGATGATTAGAGCAAGACATTGAATGACCATGCTACTGAGAAACTTTTACGAAACTATTCTCTCAGACACTTTTAGTTAAAAAGCGAGTGAGAGCGTTTGCTAGACGTTTCCGTCATTAGTTTTGTGTGCCATTCGACACTCCAACTCCCAAGTGGGAGCTGTTGGTTTGTGGGAGTTAAAAACACACGTAAACGACTAGAATGTGTGAGCCTATGGGGGAACACACGTTAAACACGAGAGTACGTGATGAACGTTTAATACTTGAATATATACGACCCGTTATGCATGAATGCGACCCGATCCAATCACACGACCCATGGACTGGTTTTCTATTGGACTTGGGTTGGCTTCATGTTTGCCTTGGGCCTTGTGCATGTAAACGATCGGGGTAGGGGGTGTTTGGGTTTGTTACTTGAAGCTCAAGTATTGAGCCCATGTTTGGGTCAGTTTAGGAGCTTATATAAACAAACACCTCATGCCATTCATTCATGCGATTTGACCATATCCCTAACTCATAAAATATTTACAATCGATTCCTTATAATCCCTAAACCAATCGGATATTCCTAATATCTGCTGGGTTTTAAGTTTGGTTTGTTTAAACCATTATACTTGCATCGTATATAAGAGTAATTAGAGATTTTTTGGTTTGCTATACTTGTTCTAATGTTACTGGTTGAACTAGATTAGCAACAAATCAAGTGTATTGTTTGTAGTATATTTCGGACAGAAGGGAATATATATATATCAGACACTTTTTGTCCGATATCGGGTGATTAATAAAACTGTTCTCGGACAGTTTGGCAATCTCGGATAGAATTGAAAGAATTGGTTCTTGGGTTTTTCTTGTTCGTAGTATTCAAGTAATTCAAGGGGGTTGATTGGTAAACGTTCTCGACTAGCGTTTATTCGAACGTACTTGGTTTAAGTGCTTGTGTGAGCAGCCGTAGAGGTATCTATTTTAGATACTTGGTTTCCTTAGTTATCTATAGAATTCGTTATTAAAGTCCAATTGCCAAGCAAGGTTAGACTTTCTTTTATCCTTTTATTAATTAATTGTTATATTAATTAATTTTTTTATTAATTACGTGTTTAACCTAATTGCGATTACTAGATCTTTATCCACGATACTGTGAGAGGTTAATGGTTAACTTGTTCTAAAATCCTAACAAGAATGACTGAGGAGAATTATAATATATAGGTATATTGGATAGTAGATACGGTTCCCTAAAAAAATGAATGCGATGAAGTATAGTTATACCAAACTATGTTAGAAACATGTAATCTTTTTTAATAAATTTACAACCCATAGGATAAAACAAAGGAAAACGACTAAGAAAGATAAGTGACACAAAGAGAGTGAATAGGATTTATAATTCAAAGACGCCTAAAGGTCACGACTTGACCAACATCCTACGATATCATTTTCATCCAATCATACCATTTTAAACAAATAAGAACAAAACGTGTTCATTAGTTGGCACATATTATTATAGGGATTAAGGATGACTTCTTCCAAGATGTTATTGGGATAGAGAGATAATATGATTTTGAACGACATGTTCTTTTATCACATAGATTAGTTGACACAACTTAATGCATGCTTGTGATTGAGTAGATGCATGGACCAAATGGCCTATAAAATTACACGTGTAGAGGCTAGATGCATGGACTAAGTGGTCTAATCTATGCTAGATAGGAGTATGGAGGTATTTCCTGGACAAAAGTGATATTCTCTATACATTCTGATGTCACCATTACTCTACGTTAAAATTATTGCACTAGTAAACGGATAACTAAAATGTGAATAGGACTAACATGTCTAACACTTTGTTCTATTGATCACTAGGTTAGTCAAAACAACACTATTTTTGATATTGACCTCGTACTCACCCCGCCGACTACATCTGATCAGGTACACTGCCCGTGAAAGCGTGTCTTTAGGTATAATCCGGCTAAATATAAATTTAAAATTTGAATAAAAAATACACACTACATGACACACATCAATATGTAAATGCAATATTTACATATTCAAATACATTTAAAAGTATAAAGATTAAACACTAACTTAATCTTACTCAATCAACATTTTGTTCTAATACACATACAATGTACATCATTTTTATTTTATATGTGATGTTTCAGTAGTTATGATGCTTTAAGTTGAATTGACAATTTAATTAATCAAACCATGTACGATGCACGTTTGTTACAACATTTCACGGGTCAAGTTCTTTATATTATCAATGAGTTTGTGTGATTTTATGTTTGCTTCATAAGGGTGGAAAATATTCGATTCTGAGCCGGGATCCCCGATCCCGTTGGGGACCGGGATGGGGGCGGGGATGGGGATGGGGAATGGAAAACGGGGATGGGGATGGAAATACCATCACCGATACTCCCCGCCCCATGGCATCCCTACTCTCACGTTAGGCTGAGCAAAATAGACCAAAAACCAAATTGAACCGAAAAACATATCCACACCTGTCGTACCGAAAATATTCGGTTCGGTTTTATATATTTATGATTTCCGGTTTCTTTTCTAACCAAAATTGAGAAAACACACACCTAAACCGTTTAAACCGACTGAGTCACTTAGGTTCGGTTCTCAGTTCATATCTTCCATAAAACTGGTTTTCTGTTTGGTTCGTTTCAGGTCGGTTTTGACCCGATGCTCACCCCTACTCCCACGAAACACGCGAACCCCCTTTCCCTATTGCGAACCTTTACGAACCCTCTGTCCACGCTGTTATGAACTCATACTTATTACAATCCCTTTGGGAACCTACTAATAAGAACCCTCACCTTCCTCCCACCTTTCTTCTTTCACACACACATTTCTTTTAAAAACCCACTTACTTCTACCACAATTTTTCTTTTTTACCTTTATTTTTTCATTAGTTTTATCATTTTATCAACAATATCGTGTTCGTTATCAATTTTAGTTGTTAGTTGATTTAATATTTAACGATCATGAGAAGAAATTCAGTCTTTCTCGAATCTTATTTGTTGAAAATATTAATATTTATAAGTTATTACTTTTGAAATAATAGTAGTTATTTTGTATCTTTATGTATTGCGAAGATTGCAACTAAAGATAGATTAAAACAAAGGAAAACGTATAGCTGTGAAATTAAAGAGTTTGAAAATGGGTGTATTTCGTGGTAGAAGCGTTGCAGAATGACATTCTTTGCATTAGGAAAAAGTTATAATAATATACCACGAAATTGAGTTATATTATAAATAAGTGGCATATTGGGTCATAGAAATGCAAATTGTCCAAACTATTCATGTAGGTATTCTTTTGTGTAAAATTGTATATTGTGAGATATTTAATAAGTCATTTGGTTTACTTGTTTTTTTAGACTTTTGATAAGCCCCTTAATATTGTATAAATTATATATATATACTAAAACCCATTGCGGGGCACTGTAGCTACAGTGGATACGCAATTTTCATTTTAGCCCCTTTTAGCCCCTTAGGTTACTGATCAATTGCAAAGTTAGTCCTTATGTCCGTTAACTAACAAATCAAGGATTAAATTTGAACGAATAATAACTTCAGTGGACTATTTCGTGCAAATATTAAGCGAAACAACCCGAGGTTACCTTTTATTTTCAGCCATTAGTCCCTAAGGACTAACTTTGCAACAAACCGCCACTTTCGTGGACTAAAAGGAAAATATCGTTGCTACAAAGGCAAAACAAGGTCACATGCGGAATAGCGCGTACTGCTCATAGGAATTTACTGAAAATGGTCCTCGTGTTAGTCGTGAAACGCACCGTTAGTCCCCGTTGTCAATCTTTTGCAAATTTGGTCCTAAAAAAAAAAAAAAAAAAAAAAAAAAAAATTAGCAAATTCATTCCCAGAAATAAATGATCGAGGCAACGACTCCTCACAAGAACGCCGAGTTAACCCGCTAGTTTAGAATAATAAGGATACTAATATTAACGGGATTATGATCCTCTAATATTTATCTCTCATCTTTTGTTATGTTGAACCAATCAAATAAAAGTAAATTAAACAACAGGGTTATTATCAAGTAAAACATGAGACATAGTAAATTGCTTCATCTCACAAGTTAACATGAGAAAAGCATGAGAGATTTGAAAAGAAGAGAATCTCAATTCATATTAATGTTATTGAACCACCGCTGACTTAGAGGTTAAACGTCATGATATAGTCACAAGAGATCTTAAGCTCAAACTTCACTAGATAAGCATTTTGGAAAACGATCACGAGGTTGTTACCGTGACTAAATCTCATACATTTGAGTCAAATAATCGTTCTCTTCGACTAATACAGTTATACGTACACATGAAATTAACCTCATATGTTACATATTCAATAAGCATTATTGCTAACTATAGAAAACTATGCATCCACATTAAGTTTGTAAGGAGAAAGTTGTCACATTTAAGTGTAATTGGCTGTTCAGAACCTATCATTACTAATGGCTTTAAAGCATCGCGTACCTCTTTAAAAGTTAACAGATTTGATAACTGATATACATAATTTTATTTATTTATTTATTTTATTTTTTATTTTTTATTTTTTATTTTTTTTTTGTAAGGAGAAAGTTGTCACATTTAAGTGTAATTGGTGATTTGACAAGTAAATCTAGGGACTTTAAAGACCACCCTGTTGGATTTATGGTGCCTGGTAAATCACCAGCCCTTCATAATTGTGTATTGTATTGCTAAGGCGAGCCACTGACAGACCCATAACTCTTGTAAAGCGTATGCGCTTTATTGTGTAGACGGAAAAGAGTATGCAACTCGTGTTAAAACTCCAAAAATTATATAGAAAAACAAATAATTTACATTATTGATGGTGCTCAAAGGGTATACACGTGCATGCTCTCTGCCTTAATTTCCGTCCCTGTGGCCAGGGTTTGCAGCTAATACAATTCGAACTTGAGAACTAATTTTGAAGCTCACAAGCTTTACCATTAGCTCAAAATGCTTTGGGCTAACTCCACTCATGTCAAGTATGAGTGTTAAGAGAAATCATTTTCCATATAAAATAATCTGTTTGTGTTAAATTTGCAGCAATACTGGAAATCCAAATTATCTGCAGTTATACATGCACAATACAACAGTGCATTCAACACTCTTTTTTAGGTAATTTTTTGATTGATCGAGAGCTAATAATTTTCACATACGAAAGAGTTTATTTCTCATGTCTGATATAATATACAAAACAACCTCGTGTAAAAGAGCTATTACATGTTTAGGAACCTGATTACTAAGGATTTATGCATTATTTTTGTGACAACTTATGGTATATCAATTCCATATCTTGGTAATCATGATAAAGAAATAAAGAATGTTTGGCTAGCTAAGTCTTACAATTTATAAATCCTATATCACAAACGTTTTAATCGAGTAAAACTATCTTTTATTAGATATGACATGATCCACCATAAATGATACTATAATATGCACTAAAGTTTGTGCCTCCAATGGTAATCGCGAAGTATCTAAGTTGTCTCACCAAGTTAACCATCTTAACGATTGTTATGGTGACATAACTACACTAACTTTGATGAAGAAATTGTATGATAATCTTAGCCAAAGTGGAAATGACTAAATCGCCCTCGGAGAAATCCAGAGAATCGTCATATGCAGAAAATTCAAAATTGTGTACACAAATTGGTTTTTTTAAGAAAATTTGCGGTTATTATAAGTACATTGGTCAATAATTTGTGGTTAATCATATCATATCTGGTTAATCATATCAACATGAATCCCAAAACAATGTATCACAATCCCAAAGTAACCATTAGTCTTCCCAAAGAAATGTCTACAATTTGGCAACATCTTAAGACTCATTCCTTGAATCATGTATGTACTCATTGTTCACAAACCACATAAGCTCTTACCTCTCAATGACATATGTACAAACGTTATATTCGGATATCTATGACCGTCATCGGTAGTTTAAGAGTATTATTCAGTGTCCATGGCTTATTAGCTTTTGTGATCGATGCTAGACCAAGATGCATAGAATCTAAAATATTGGTATTCTAAAAACCAGTAGAAAATTTACATTTAAGACGAGTGCAAGGCTCGTTAAGCTACCAAGCAAAGTTGGAGCTAGCTTACCAGCTTAAGGTTGTGGAACTTAGCTCGAGCTTGGCTTTGCCCTTCACAGCCGTATCCCACAACAAAGAGAAAGTAGGTGGAATATGTGTCCATATGGCTAACAAACACTAAAATCTAAATCCCCAAGAGACATTTTTACCAAATGGAAGAAGATAAGATATAAACATCCCTCATGGAAATAAACCATTATCAATCTAAAAATCAACACAAACAACATGCATATTTTGTGTTTTTTGGCTGCTTTCTAATGGAACCTACTTATCAATCACAAGATTGTGGCTCCTAGTGTCTGGACATTTATCGTTAAAGAGTTGTAAATCAAACACATTAGTACGAGTTGTACATGGTTTATTTGGGTTATAATGGACGTCAATTATAGTTACAGATGATTGTCTTCGTGGGGTCAATCCAAAAGCAATCCAACCACGTTTCTCAAGATTTCGATAGTCAAATTTTCAAGAAGTTAGTCAAATAAGGGGGTGTTTTGGTTACCTTACCAAAAAACAGCTTATGGCTTCTCCAAAAAGCTACTTCCAGGGTGCTCTTTCCTTAAGCTAATACGGAGTAACACTTCTTAAAACTGGCGTGAAAGCTTAGTGTATTTTAATACTAATACATTTACTTAGCAAATATGCACCACGAATAAACTTAGCCAAACACCCCTCAAAGTCTGTCAGATACTCTGTTTGACTAGATGCATATACATTACATCAATTGGTCTGAATAAAATATGTATCCTTTTTATTCAATTTAAATTACGCGAAAATCAAGACAAAGCTATATTCAAAATTTATTCATACTTCAGTTCCCCTGATACTACATATGCACATTCATCAGTAACAAAGTGCAAAGACATATACTGCACTTGTCTAAAGTATCTAATCAGTTTGCTATACGATATAGTGATATACTGTAATCATCATGAAATATGCACAGGGAGATAATATAAAGCATGAATATGAAGCTACCTATAACCCAACCTACTGTAAAATCTAGCTATTGTGGTGTGTAACTGTCATGATTCACTAGTTGTGTTTCGCGTTTTCCCATTCCATTCACTTTTTGGGATCTCACCCGAATCAGAAATTATCACCTTTTTACGAGGTTTCCCACTGTAAGTACCTGCTCCCCCTTCTATTGCATAGACGTTATCCATCCCTTCGATTACTTTGCCAAACACAACATGTTCCCCATCCAACCTGGAAAACCATTGTCAAAAGGATAATGTGGTTAAAAATATGGAAAAAATCTTGTGGACCTAGGTCAATATCTGACTTCTTGGGCAAAGAAAATGTCAAGATATTCAAGACATCCAAAAAATATAATAAACATATTTGCAGCTTACAAGGGCCGGTAGCTTACAAGGGCAGTTTATTCAAGACATATTTGCGACTTAATGAATCAAGACATCCCAAAAATGTTAAAAATTTCACTCCTAAAATTTCAGCTCCTTGAATAAATTTTAGGAGTGGAAATTTTTTAACATTTTTGGGATGTCTTGATTCATTAAGTCGAAAATATGTCCTTGATTCATTAAGCCACCCTGGCCTGTTACTAATAAACATTTTTGCAGCTAATAGCAAAAAAAATTAGGAGTGGAAATTTTAACACATTAATACAGAAACGGGTGGCTGTACTTTATAAATAACAGGCCAGGCTTACAAAAATAAATGTGCAAAGGTTGGATTATGTGTACTCAAATGCTTACAAGTTACAATATCCTAAATTGTTATATTTTTAATAAACTATCTTACTAAATTTGATAAATAGTTTCTGTAATCATATGTATTGCATATACTAGCATTTACAGGAAACAAACTGGACAAAGAAGTGTTCGTGAGTCGGCCCAACCCGACTCAGCCCTTTCTGACCCGCACATAAAAAATTACCTGTTTGGACCAAATATGGAAGGTTCTAGATAACAAAGATACTGAGGTGCCAAAGTGCTTTGATTTTCCCTAGTGTAGTACTACAAGCTCAAAAAAAACTTACCAGTAGGCTTTAACTGTAGTGATGAAGAACTGTGAGCCGTTGGAATCTGGCCCTGAATTCACCATGGCCACCATACCTACGAAAAAATGTAGCTTCAGAAGAAGATAACATATTGCATACAGGAATAAAAACAATACCACTATAAAGTCAAAAACCTGGTTGTGACTGCTTGATTTTGAAGTTTTCATCACGGAAGGTGCCACCGTATATGGATTCATTCCCCCTACCGTCACGAGAGACAATATCTCCACCTTGAATCATGAAACCAGGTATAATGCGATGAAAGGGTGTTCCTTTATAGTGTAGCGGTCTACCACTAGAACATTTTCCCAATTCTCCTAAATACCAAAAGAAAGTCATGAGCTGCACATATTTGACAAAAAAATATTTTATCTTTATATGGGGTGTTTGGATGATTTTAAAGCCATTATTGCAATTCTAGTGTTTAAAATAAACTAATTATGATAATGATATCTTGATTATCTATCTGCGATTACTGCTATTCAGGCACCACGTAAAAAAAGTCAATATGATCATTTTGTCCGGCTACCAGACCTCATTACCTTAAATTGAAGTTTTTGAAACTTGGATAGTTTTTTACCTTTCTGGTGTAAAAAAGGTGGGTTACCTAAGTAAAAACTGGATCAAAGTTGATTACCTCTTTATGCAATTAGACATGGAGATAACTGTTAAAGTACTCAGCATTTTAAGTAGTTAACATTAATCAAATGATTATCTGATTCTGATTCATTAAGTCGCAATAATCATTTTGAGAACACATACAAAGTACAAACACCCTTATTTGTGCTAATTCAAAGATGGCTGAAACTATAATTACCTGTGCACAGAGCACGGAAATTTTCTGCAAAGATGAAAGAATGATGAATTAGTTATTAGATAACCATCACATAAAAGGTTTCTAGCATTTCCAATAAATGCATGCCATATGGTTTGATATTAATAATAGATTTAGAATGCATTTAGCAAAATTCACGCCTTAATAATATTTTGAGTAGGGAAGAGCAAGTGATGGAGCAATATGCTTAGTTAGAGTAGTCAACGAGAATTGAAGCTTACCAACAGTTTTCGGCACAACTTCGCCATACAATCCAATAACGATTCTTCCTGCAATATAAACAAATGATTTGAAACTTAATATATCCTGGAATTCTATTAACTGTTATTAAATTATCTATAAGATAAAACACTTCCTCTGACTTCTGACATTTGTAAATATCAAGACTTGTGACATTTAATATCTAAATTTCTAAAATAGAACGATTTAGGAGGCTGTGAACAATAATATATGTTTTATGCAACTTTCACCCCGTTTGACCCGCTAAAGATTAAGTTTTACTCAAATATATAGTCATTCATAAGTACATGGATCGAAATTTCCACCTCTAGGTACATTCATTACAGAAATAAAAAAGGAGATCATCATAATCAATAAAGACTAAATGAACTTTAACTTAAAATTTTAGACCAGTTATTGACATGAAGAACAATACCTAAACGTTGCTTATTAATATCAACATCCAGAAATACTTTGTGCGTAATTTTATATACCTCCTCCACTGTCTCTTCTTCCTATAAAATTAAAATTTAAAGGTAAGAAAAAAGTAAGAAACATAACATCTTTATTATATTAAAACATATAAAATAATAAATAAACATTGCCAAAGCTAAAGGCTTGTGTTCTTCAAACAAAAAATTACTCAAGAGACTAACTTTTCTTAAGCGTGAATCCCTAGATGGTTTACTTTTCTCCATTAAAAATCGCCCAGCATCCGTTTTGATAAGAATCATAAGAGTGTAGAAAGACGAAATTACGAAAATAAGTGTCAAAGATATTTGTTGGTAATCATCGGACAAATATAAAGAGAACTGATGGTATTTAGATGAAGATATGTTGGGGTATGTTTTATACTGACGCACCATGATGTGCAGGATTTTCATTCATAATGACTATGCACTCAATATAATCTCATAATTTGACAATTTCAAGACCCTCTCCCTCTTCCGTTGGCTAAATAATCAACGGATCACAGTCAAGAAGAATATGACATTCCAATCATGTTTGGTGAGGATGATTGGTTCTGTTTTAGTTCAGACAGATCCTAAGGCAACAAGGTCGTCTAACTCAGTTGTGCAACAAGTCTTCTTGAGGAAGCATTTTATATGTGTGAAGCTAGACTATCATAGGTGTAGCAAAATGTCTGGTGAATATTCAAACAGATCCTAAGGCCAACGGCCAACCTACTAAGTAAAAGCTAAACATAAAAACAATAGGAAGTGCAAAAATCAAAATGTGTGATTGAATAGATCCTAAGCTCATGGATCTTGCCATATCATACTACTCTTTAGGGTTCAAAACACGCATGGTCCACACAATGATGTAGAAAATGGTAAGCAGAAGGTAGTATGCTAAACGCCTAAACCTCTTTGCTTTTCAGATACTCCGTAAAACAGAATATCTAACACTGGTAACTAGAATGCAACAATATAAACGGAAAAAAAACAACTGTGTCACATTAGATCATCACTTTAATGGGTGTTTGTATTGTACATTTCTAGAGTAATGATTGTCAAAGTTAGGGATAGTTCGGTAATTCAACATTTATCTTAAAGATCAGTTTTTCACACCACTACTTGCATTCTTTTCTAAATCTGTTTATTATTTTATTTTTTATTTATTTATTTATTTATTTTTCAGAAACACTAAAGTCAAAACTGATTACTGCAGCTTCAAGTCTTAACAATTATAAACAGACAATTCGAACAACCCTGTTGATTCCTAAAAGCCAACCTCACAAACCACATGTCAAACTATTCCTAGTTGTATACACAGGACATAACCAACAAGATCCGTTTGCTAATATTACCTGTGAGAAAGGTATTAGTCAAGTGTCTACGAAGATATTAGCCAAACGATTCATGCGATATTCTAAAGTTTATCCTACTATATCCATGCGCTAACATAAACAGGATACATTAAACGACATCACAGAAACAGATATCCATTTAGCAACTATCGGGGCTATTAGATCCATACAGAATTGGCAAGAAACATATCCACTTGAGATTAGGGTGTTTGTTTCGGCTTATATAGCCGGGTTATGGCTTATTTGGTTTTCGGCTTATGTTTCATAAGCTCACTTTTTGTGGCTTATTTTGAGATTTTCTGGCTTATATAAGCTTATCATGTCATGATAAGTTTATATAATCTCACAAGTTTTAAAATAACACAAAAAGTGAGCTTATGAAACACCATTTTTTCGTCAGTCTACGCCATCACAAATTACCACCAACGATTAACTTCTATACTATCACATATCAACTTTCCAAGATTGCTTATTAAAATTACTAATATGTTTGTTTGGGATATAGCATAATTCGAACTGCTTCTACTTATCTGCTATTTTGGAGGCAGCTCTCAAAACAATACTTGTGCATATTCTTTTACTCAAACACTATTTCGTAAAGTGCTTATTCAAAACAGCTTAAATCATTCATTCACATAAGCAGTATGAATAAATAATCCTAAAAAAACAACACAAACAGTTTCAATTACCTGTTTCGAAAAGGACGAAAAGGTAACGAAAACAATAACGAAACCGATCAAAAAGAGGATAATAATCCGTGGCCTTAATAATAATCTCAACACATCTCTAAAATCCATTTCTTGTTCTTCATACATTCACATTCTTTTTCCCTCCTTTTTTAATACGTCAGATTGTCAATCAGTGAAGTTAATTGCTATTTTGTGTGTTTTTGATTTGTATTTATTGACTAAAGATTTGTTTGTAGTTATACTACTACACGCACGCACACCAGGTGTTTGACTAAACGTCTAAACGAAAAAGACGGATAACTGAATTTTGTTTGTTATAAGGCTTATTTATCTAACTAATCCAGGTCCAATAAACTATTAAGGGCCCAGTCAAGGCCTGTAAAATATGTGACCATAGATTATTAAAAAATAAAAAATAAAATAAAGAACTTCCACTTATCCTTTTATTCACAAAATCGCCTTCCACGAATCAGATGGAGTTCAATACCGCCTATCACTTGCAGTAGAAAGATTAGAGAGGAGGAGATTATAAGTAGACTTTAAAGAATGCTAAAAAAGCGAGATAGATTATCGTTTAACAAAATGAGTCATTTGCTACCTAACTAACTGAATGTTGCTATCAGATGTTGAAAACTATCAAACCGAAAAAACCCGTTGAAATCATTTTTACTTTTTCAAAAACTGAAAAACGGTTTTGGTTTTTTCAAAAACCGAACCATAATATCTGAACCGCACCTTCTCCTCCAAAGACCATAGATATATAAGGTTTTAAGACATCCAAGAATTGGTTTACAATAATAATAAATCTTCCACCCCTAAATAAGACTACTTCTAACAAACCGAATATATCATCATTTCTGAAACCATTTTAGAACTACATTCAGCAAAACTCTTTATTATTTAAATTTTCCTATTTACAAAGTGAGTATATCATTTGACATTTTGACACCCAATGGTTTTAGTTTCTGAAATTGTTGATCAACAAATAGCTATGGGTGAGCACATGAGAGTGAAAAGCTAACTGAATAAGTGAACGGTCCAAACAGTCTAAACAACCAATGTTTTTGACCAAATTCAGTTTTGATTCAGTCTGGTCCCAAAACTGACCCGAGTTCCAAATCGGCTAAACCAAAAATCCCCACCACTTTAGTTTCTTTCTTCTGTCGTTCGAAACACAAATTTTGTTTGATATATAATACCCGTGCACAGTTTGATCACATTTTTTTGTTTTTCAAGACATTCTTGACGTGGAAATACAAGGAACTTTAAAAGGGTATATAGAACTGCACAAAGAGGCTACAAAGAGGAAAAAATAGCTTGAGTTGAACCAACCGAGTTCTAATCGTTCCAGCTCTCGGTCCTGTATTTTGTTCACTTTGGGCTACACGGGTCTACTTTTTCCCATCACCTAGACGGCCAGACTGGTCTCAAAATTATACTTCTAATCATATCAACAAGGTTAATAAAATTAAATACTCCATAGCATACTGTGCTTCAAAATCTATATTGGTAACTTTGAGCTTTTGTTTTTACTCATGGTGATTATGCAATTCGGCAAAAATGCACAAGTTTCACTTAAACGATACTGTATATCAGTTCTCTTTTTTCGCCAGTATTATGAAAACACGTAAATTTTTTATGATGCATGATTGCGTACATTTATACTTGCCTCTTTAATGACAAAAGCAATGGATCAGATTACATGTACATGGTGTCCTGGAATTTATAACCACAAAGAAGTTAAGATAACTTTCATTGATGATCATAAATATCAAATAAAGACTATGGTGTCAAAAAGTAAAGAGAAAAACATGAGCAGAAATGAAGAAGACAATATGATTTCAAATGGAAGATACAATTTTCGATATTAGTAAGTCTGAAATGTTATTATGAACATGTAAAAAGAAACGTTTTATACTACTTTGAGTAATGGCCTTTCTAAAAAAACTCCTTCTAAGTAACATGTACTACATACAGAACTAAACGTTCACTATTCATTTACAAACCATAGAGTAACTGATAGTCCTATCACATACGATCAACAAAATGTTTATCAACCAACATTATTATCTACTTCCCACTTGTAGAAGCCTGTTTCTCTTTGTCGCTCTTTGTACACTCATCCTCCATTTCTAACGCTAACTCAACAATTTCATTAAGTGCTTCAATCTTGTCGAGGAGAGGTCCTTTTTTCTCGCCAAGTAGTATCAATAATTCTTTGTTTAATCCACCACAGAATCTATTAATCTTCATTTTCGCTGTCAAATTGTCAGGTGCAAACCTAACCTTTTCAATATACTTTGTTGCGTATTCTTGAACAGTCATTGTCTCTTGCTCTAAAAGTATATATTCTTGTTCCAATCTTGCCACTAGAGTACTTGGCGAGTATTCATCATAAACCATTTTCTTAAATTCATCCCATGTCATCGCTTCCATTAATTCTTTCCCAAAACGCTCTTTTTTCTCGTTCCACCAAAACAAGGCTTGTCCTCTAAGCATAAACGTAGCATACAAAACCTTACGATCATCCGAACACATGCATATCTCAAAAGTATTCTGCATTTCCATAATCCAGTTACGCACCACAACAGGATCCAAGCCACCACTAAATACAGGCGGTTCAGCAATCAAGAATCTTTTACGGTTTTTCCTTTCTTGCCCTACTTCTTGCAACACTTTTAGCGTTTCATCCACTGCAGTTGGTACCAATGATCTGATCAAATTAGCAGTTTGATCATCAACAACATTCGCAGGACGACCTCTTTTTCTACCACTTGACATTTTGTAGCACTGAAAACGAAAAACAAGAACACTCGTTACAAAGTAATGCAACCAACTTTCAACAATAGAGCATACAATGCTACCGAAATAACAATAACTTTATTCTTCTATCGTATTCTTATAATCAAGTAGAAATCATACCAACCATGCGAAAAGAACATTATTTCTAGTACAGTGGCATAACATAATTATATAAAATTATAAAAGTCGGGATTAACTTCACAACATCTATAACAAATCAGTAGCAATAATATAAACATTTATATACCAAAAGAATAACCGGGTCAAATTCTTGACACGAATTTAACCGAAATTTCGAACTTGATCACTGACTTATCTTTATCATATGAACAGTATTACGTGAAATTAAATTGATATTTACCTTCAATTTGGTGCAAGAAATCAAATCAGTACTTGATGAATTTATGAATTGAATTAGGATAATGATCAGGTTATATGAGTTTTTTTTGCTTTTATTTATTCAGAATTTATAATGGGTTAAATTGAGAGGTGAGAATCTGTTATATGTAACTGAATAAACAGAAATTGGTAACGGCTATTAAAATGGTTGCTTGTTTTGTAAAAAAGAAAAAAAGAACAAGGATTTGATTATTTTAATTTTTAATTACGAAAATTGTTAAACGTAACCATAAGAGTACAAGGTGCGCCGAGTTATTCGATGTTTTATAGTTATTCGCTAACATGTTTACTTATATCAAAAATCTGTAACATAATATAAAGGAAAATGATTTGGAAAATGAGACTAATTATATGCCTAAACGGATGTCGCAATAAGTTATATCACAAATCGTCATGCCACCAATAAGAATCATAATATTAAATCGCCAATCAATGCTCAATATAAAAACAGCCGCAATGACAACATGAGATTATAATACACCGGACCTGCAAAATATTGAGTATATCCTTGACAATTAGAATTAAATAACCGTGCATACGGTTCGATCATAAGTTTTAATCATTCTCGACATGGAAATAGAAGGTGATATAAAAGGAACTTTAAAAGGGTATATAACTGCACAAAGAGTAAGAAGCTTGAAACCAATTGAAAAACAAAATGGGTCCAAACCTGTGTGAACCAGCTGAAAACGGTCATGAGTTGAACCAACCGAGGTCTAATCGCTCCAGCTCACGGTACTGTATTTTGTTCACTTTGGGCTAGACGGGTCTACTGTTTCCCATCACCTAGACGGCTACACTGGTCTCAAAATTCTATTTCTAATCATATCAACAAGATTTATAAAATTAAATAGCATAATGTGCTTATATTGCTATCTTTTTCTTATGTAATATAAAACTTTGAGCTTTTGATTTTACTCATTGTGATTATGAAATTGGGCAAAAATGCACGAGTTTCCCTTAAACGGTGCCATATATCAGTTCTCTTTTTTCGCCAATTTTGTTATGATGATTGCGTTCATTTATACTTATTCATCTCTAATGACAAAAGCAAGGGATCAAATTACATGTACACAGTGTCCAATATCCAGGAGTTTATAACCCACAATTAGTATCAAAATTTCTTTGTTTGCTCATCTGCAACAGCCTATTTCTTCTCCTGCTGCATTGGAAGACCCCGTAGGTGCTAATGGAGAGCTGATAGTATACAACAACATATGATAAGTATTATGAAAACAAAAAACAAAGAGAAATAGCATGGAATATATAGAGATGAGTTGTAAACCTTAATATTTGTTGAGCGAGAGAGGTTCTTGATCCGGATGGAGCATAAAGATAGTGACTGTTACCATTATTATCCGCAGCAGCAACAAATGCTTCTAGCAATTGCTTTTTTGTTGATGGCCGGTTCTGTACACCGAAGTTGACAACATCAACAGCCACGCCGTATGCTTTAAATCGCTGCAAAGTCTTCAAGTTCGTCAGAATCCATGCTTAGTCGACTGAAACACAGACATAGAGAGCAAATTAACATATATACTAATTAAAATTAAAAAATCTGGTATATATACAAGCGTAGAGAATAATTAAACATACCCTCCAGAAAACACAAGAAGCCTTCTTTTTGTAAGATGGTGATTCAAAAAAAAGCACAAAGCCTGGCCGATAGGTATACACATCTGACCTAGGTATAATAAACCTGAGTAACAACAACAAAACAGGATATAAATTAATGATCTAATAATGTAATTTCATACAAACAAATAGTAGTGGAAAATACCTACCTTTCAATTTAGAACAGATCCTGTCAAGATCACGAGTAGGTCCAACAAAACCTGTACCTTGTATCTCACCCATTGCCAGTAAGCCCACCTCATTATCTGGATGAGCCTGCAAAACAGTATTAATGAATGAATGAATGAATATAAGCAATGTCATTATTATGCATAAGACAACATACTTTTAATTTTTCTTTACAATATAATGCAATAGCTTTAGCTTGAGCTTTATACACACCGCCGCCACCGTAGATGCTGGTAACCAAAGCAGAATTGTCGACACAAATCACTGTAACCTGCATATTACAGATCGAACAGATTTTTATTACATATATAAAAGAAGCCCTATCTTTTTTTTCTTTTCTTTTCTTTTTTTTTTTTTTTTTTTTAATTAAAACAAACAAAATATGATAGAAACTAGATTGTACCTCGGCCTCCATGTTTGAAATCGATTGTTTGTGAATCGGCTCCATGGTTAAAATCAATTGTTACTTTGATGATTTGATCCTATCGATAGAGCAAGATTAATCCATTTAGCAACTATCGGGGCTTTATTCTTTTACTCAAACACTATTTCGTAAAGTGCTTATTCAAAACAGCTTAAATCATTCAAATAAGCAGTATGGATAAATAATCCTAAAAAAACAACACAAATAGTTTCAATTACCTGTATGGAAAAGGACGAAACGGTAACGAAAACAATAACGAAAACGATCAAAAAGAGGATAATAATTCGTGGCCTTAAAAATAATCTCAACATATCTCTAAAATCCATTTCTTCATTCATAACCAATATGCACTCAATATAGTCTCATAATTTGACAATTTCAAGACCCTAACTCTTCCGTTGGCTAAATAATCCACGGATCACAGTCAAGACGAATATGTCATTCCAATCATGTTTGGTCATTGGTGACAGGATGATTTGTTCTGTTTTAGTTCAGACAGATCCTGAGGCAACAAGGTCGTCTGACTCAGTTGTGCAACAAGTCTTCTTGAGGAAGCATTTTATATGTAGTGAAGCTAGAGTATCATCATAGGTGTAGCAACATGTCTGGTGTATATTCAAACTATAAAGCTAAACCATAAGGCTATAAATTCATAACAAGCCTAAAACAAACTAGAGTTCCACTACTTATCTTAATAGTAACTACTTCGTATAATAAAACGAAATAGCAAAGCTAGCCTAAAAGGACCATTTTAGTTCAGACAGATCCTAAGGCCAACAGCCAACCTACTAAGTAAAAGGTATAAAAAACAATAGGAAGTGTAAAAATCAAAATGGGTGATTGAATAGATCCTAAGCTCGTGGATCTTGCCATATCATACTCTTTAGGGTTCAAAATATGCATGGTCCACACAATGATGATGTAGAAAATGGCAACCAGAAGGTAGTATGCTAAACTAAACGCCTAAACCTCTTTGCTTTTCAGATACTCCGTAAAACAGAATATCTAACACCGGTAACTAGAATGCAACAATATAAATGGAAAAACAACAACTGCGTCACATTAGATCAATACTTTAATGGGTGTTTGGATTGTACATTTTTAAAGTAATGATTGCAAACTGACGAATCAGGCTCAGATAGTCAGGTGATTCAAGTCTTAACAATTATAAATTTGGCAATCCGAACAACCCTGTTGATTCCTAAAAGCCAACCTCACAAACTACATGTCAAACTATTCCTAGTTTTATAAAGGACATAACCAACAAGATCCGCTTGCTAATATTACCTGTGAGAAAGGTATTAGTCAAGTGTCTACGAAGATATTAGCCAAATGATTCATGTGATATTCTAAATTTTATCCTACTATATCCATGCGCTAACATAAACAGGATACGTTAAACGAAACCACATAAACAGATATCCAGTTAGCAACTATCGGGGCTATTTGATCCATACAGAATTGGCAAGAAACATATCCACTTGAGATTAAGGGGGTGTTTGTTTCGGCTAATATAGCGGGCTTATGGCTTATGTAGTTTTTGGCTTATGTTTCATAAGCTCACTTTTTGTGGCTTATTTTGAGATTTTCTGCTTTATATAAGCTTATCATGTCATGATAAGTTTATATAATCTCACAAGTTTTAAAATAAGCCATAAGCCCGCAATATAAGCCGAAACAAACACCCCCTAAGTAATTACTCCGTAACATAGAATACACAAAAGCAAATTTCATGTTAGAACCTGTTAAATTTCAATTTGCGTAACAGTGAACCTTATCTACTAGTGCAGGATCACAATCTTTTCGGATCACAAATCACCACCAACAATTAACTTCCATACTATCACAACACATATCAAGTTTCCGAGATTGCTTATTAAATTACTAATCTGTTTGTTTGGGATCGCATAATTCATCTACTTATCTGCTTAAGCAGATAATCAGTTCTGAAAACACAGATAATAAGCTACTTATTTCAATGTGCTTATCTGAGATCAACTAGAATGACAACTACACCGTCATGTTTAATATCATTAACTTGTGCATATTCTTTTACTCAAACATTATTTCATAAAGTGCTTATTCAAAACAGCTTAAATCATTCAAAATAAGCAGTATGGATAAATAATCCTAAAAAAAACACAAATAGTTTCAGTTACCTGTTTCGAAAAGGACGAAAACATAACAAAAACAATAACGAAACCGATCAAAAACAGGATAATAATTCGAGGCCTTAATAATAATCTCTAAAATCCATTTCTTCTTTTTCATACATTCACATTCTTTTTCCCTCCTTTTTTTTTATATGTCAAGTCACTTGTTTGTAGTTATACTACACGCACGCACACCAGGTGTTTGACTAAATGTCTAAACGAAAAAGATGGATAACTGAATTTTTGTTATGTATAAGGCTCATTTATCTAAGTCTAATTCAGTTAAGGTCCAATAAACTATTAAGGGCCCAGTCAAGGCCTGCAAAAGTGTTTTAGTTTGGTCTTCGGTTTTTTACAACAAATCTATACCTAATTTATGTCTAATAAAATAAAGCGTTTATCGGATGACTAACTCAATGCCTGATAATGGAAGAGAAAAGTAAAAGAAATAAGAAGTTTTTGTGTTCTAGCCTTTTTAAAAAAGAAAGAAATAGGGAGAAGATTTATAAGAATCTTCCTCTATTTTAAATTGAAGGAAAAGAAAACTGAATCAGATGTCAGATAAAAGACTAATATACATTTTTTTAAACATTTGATATTCACAATTAAAAGGCATATATGTAGTTTGACCAAGTTTTTTTCTTTTTCCTCTTACTCAAGAACATGATTATGATTACTTTTTTTTTTCCTTTCCTCTATCTTAAGAACATAACAACTAACACTTATTTTCCTTTTCCCTTTATTTTCCCTTTCCTATTCTTTTCCATTTCCCTTCCCTAAAAACTCGATAACTGAGTGTTAAATATATGTGTCAGCATTTTATTGGAGACATCATATGGACCACTTCTTCACAAACCAATAATTTATTGCCACAACTATTAGGCACACAATTAGTCACGTATTTTAAGCCTCCCAGTCATTTTCCATAAAAATATGTGACCATAGATTATTTATTTGCGAAAATGAATCATTTTGCTACAACTAGTGGCGGAACTTGAACATTTATTTTGGGAGTCCGAATTTATTTTTGGGAGCCAAATCGAAGATTTATTTATATTATCAACTAAATTACCCCTAAAACTATAAGGGTGCGTTTGGTATATAGGTATGGATATAGTCTATAGATTTGAAAGTTATAAAAGATGTTTGGTACTAGTAGGTATGGATATGAGTCTATGGAGAAACCTTTCAGAAATGGGTATCCACATACCACTTTACTTTGAGAGGGGTCATCAATATGTCATTTTCATTGTGAGATTGCTTGAATCAAGTCAATACTCAACTGTCTTCTATTAATTTTGTGGGTCCATCAACAATAATTCATGGTTTTTTTGTTTTATAAAATTTGATATTGAAACTCAACTTACATAAACCAAACAACACTTTTGAAATAATTATACCCATTTTTATTACCCTTTATTCCCAAACCTATACCTATAGTGATTCCATCAAGCATACCAGACGCACCCAATATTTACACTAGTTGTCGCAACTTTTGAGGGGTCAGGACCCTCCCTGCCCCTTAAGAGTTCCGCCCTTGGCTACAACCAACTGAATCTGCTAGGAGTGAGCAAAAACTGAAAACCGAGAAAAATCGAAACAAAAAAACCGGTTGAAACTAAAAATCGATGGATCATGTTTACTTTTTCAAAAACCGAATAACGATTTTGGTTTTTTCAACAACCGAACCGTAATATCTGAAACGCATCTTCTGCTCCAAGGGCTATATATATACAAGGTTTTAAGACATCCAATAATTGGTTTACAATAATAATAAATCTTCCACTCCTAAATAGAACTACTTCTAACAAACATTGTTGCATGATTTCATTTCTTAAACCTTTTTAGAATCACATTCAGCAAAACTCTTTATTATTTACTTGTATTTTCCTTTTTACAAAGTGAGTATATCATTTGACATTTTGGCACCCAATGGTTTTAGTGTTTGAAATTGTTAATCAACAAATAGCTTTGGGTGAGCACATGAGAGTGAAAAGCTAACTGAATCAGTGAACGGTCCAAATTGTCTAAACAACCAATTTTAAATCGGCTATAAGCTAAATAATCCCCACCACTTTAGTTTCTTTCTTCTGTCGATCAAAACACAAACTCTGTTTAATATAAATTACCTGTGCATACGGTTTGATCACAATTTGTTTGTTTTTCAAGACATTCTTGAAGTGGAAATAGAAGAGGATATAAAAGGAACTTTCAAAGGATATATATCTGGACAAAGAGGTATAAATAGCTTGAAACAAATTGAAAACCAAAATGGGTCGAAACCGGTCATGAGTTAAACCAACCGAGTTCTAATCGTTCCAGCTCCCTGTCCTGTATTTTGCCACTTTGGGCTAGACGGGTCTACTTTTTCCCATCATCTAGTCGGCTAGACTGGTCTCAAAATTATATGTCTAATCATATCCACAAGGTTTATAAAATTAAATAGCATATTGTGCTTCGAAATCTATATTGGTATGTTTTTCTTTTGTAGTATTAACCTTTGAGCTTTTGTTTTTACTCATTGTGATTATGCAATTGGGAAAAAATGCACGAGTTTCACTTAAGCGGTACTGTATATCAGTTCTCTTTTTTCGCCAGTATTATGAAAACACGTAAATTTTTTATGATGCATGATTGCGTACATTTATACTTATCACTCTTCAATGACAAAAGCAAGGGATCAGATTACATGTAAATAGTGTCATGGAATTTTTAACCCACAAAGAAGTTAAGATAACTTTCATTGATGATCATAAATATCAAATAAAGACTATCGTATCATAAAGTAAAGAGAAAAATATGAGCAGAAATAAAGAAGACAATATGATTTAAATGGAAGATACAATTTTCGATATTAGTAAGTCTGAAATGTTATTATGAACATGTAAAAAGAAACGTTTTATACTACTTCGAGTAATGGCCTTTCTAAAAAAAACTCCTTCTAAGTAACCTGTACTACATACGGAACTAAACGTTCACTATTCATTTACAAACCATAGAGTAACTGATAGTCCTATTATATGATCAACAGAATGTTTATCAACCAACATTATTATCTACTTCCCACTTGTAGAAGCCTGTTTCTCTTTGTCGATCTTTGTACACTCATCCTCCATTTCTAACACTAACTCAACAATTTCATTAAGTGCTTCAATCTTGTCGAGGAGAGGTCCTTTTTTCTCGCCAAGTAGTATCAATAATTCTTTGTTTAATCCACCACAAAATCTATTAATCTTCATTTTCGTTGTCAAATTGTCAGGTGCAAACCTAACCTTTTCAATATACTTTGTTGCGTATTCTTGAACAGTCATTGTCTCTTGCTCTAAAAGCATATATTCTTGTTCCAATTTAGCCACTAGAGTACTTGGCGAGTATTCATCATAAACCATTTTCTTAAATTCATCCCATGTCATCGCTTCCATCGCTTCTTTCCCAAAACGCTCTTTTTTCTCGTTCCACCAAAACAAGGCTTGTCCTCTAAGCATAAACGAAGCATACAAAACCTTACGATCATCCGAACATATGCATATCTCAAAAGTATTCTGCATTTCCATAATCCAGTTACGCACCACAACAGGATCCAAGCCACCACTAAATACAGGTGGTTCAGCAATCAAGAATCTTTTACGGTTTTTCCTTTCCTGCCCTACTTCTTGCAACACTTTTAGCGTTTCATCCACTACACTTGGTACCAATGATCTGATCAAATTAGCAGTTTGACCATCAATAACATTCGCAGGACGACCTCTTTTTCTTCCACCTGACATTTTGTAGTACTGCGAAAGACAAGAACACTCGTTACAAAATAATGCAACCAACTTTCAACAATAGAGCATACAATGCCACCGAAATAACAATAACTTTATTCTTCTATTGTAATCTTAATCAAGTAGAAATCATATTAATCATGCGAAAATTATTTCTAGTACAGTGGCATAACATAATTATATAAACTTATAAACGTCTGGATTAACTTCACAACATCTATAACAAATCAGTAGCAATAATATAAACATTTATATACCAAAAGAATAACCGGGTCAGATTCTTGACACAAATTTAACCGAAATTTCGAACTCGATCACTGACTTATCTTTATCATATAAACAGTATTATGTGAAATTAAGTTGATATTTACCTTCAATTTGGTGCAAGAAATCAAATCAGTGCTTGATGAATTTATGAATTGAATTAGGATTATGATCGGGTTATATGAGTTTATTTGGTTTTGTTTATTCAGAATTTATAATGGGTTAAATTGAAAGGTGAGAATCTGTTATATGTAACTGAATAAACAGAAATCGGTAACGGCTATTAAAATGGTTGCTTGTTTTGTAAAAAAGAAAAAAAAAAGGAACAAGGATTTTGATTATTTTTATTTTTTTAATTAGGAAATTGTTAAACGTAACCTTAAGAGTACAAGGTGCGGTTCCAAGTTATTCGTATGTTTTATAGCAAAAATTGTTGTCACGCTAACATTTTTACTTATATCACAAATCGTACTGTATAACATAATATAAAAACAGCTGCAATGACAACATGAGATTATATATACACCGGACCTGCAAAATCTCGAGTATATCCTTTGACAATTAGACACCCAATGGTTATAATGTTTGGGACTGCTTGTCTGCTTATAAAAAAATAGCTATGGGTGAGCATGAGAGCAAACACCGAACTGAATCTTTGAACTGATCCAAACCAGCTATACAACCAATATTTTGACCAAACACGGTTCTGATCGAGTCCGGTCTAAAACCGACCTGAGTTCCAAGCCTGCTAAACCAAAAAACCCGCACAAGTTTAATTTCTTTCTTCTGTCGTTCGAAACACGAATTTTGTTTAGAATTAAATAACCATGCATACGGTTCGATCATAAATTTTGGTAGTTTTAATCATTCTCGACATGGAAATACAAGGGGATATAATAGTAGCTTTAAAAGGGTATATAACTGCACAAAGAGTAAGAAGCTTGAAACCAATTGAAAATCAAAATGGGTCCAAACCTGTGTGAACCAGCTGAAACCGGTCATGAGTTGAACCAACCGAGGTCTAATCGTTCCAGCTCGCGGTACTGTATTTTGTTCACTTTGGGCTAGACGGGTCTACTTTTTTCCATCACCTAGACGGCTGCACTGGTCTCAAAATTCTATTTTTAATCATATCAACTAGATTTATAAAATTAAATAGCGTAATGTGCTTATATTGCTGTCTTTTTCTTATTTAATACATAAAACTTTGAGCTTTTGATTTTACTCATGGTGATTATGCAATTGGGCAAAAATGCACGAGTTTCCCTTAAACGATACCATATATCAGTACTCTTTTTCGCGAATTTTGTTATGATGATTGCTTTCATTTATACTTATCGATCTCTAATGACAAAAGCAAGGGATCAAATTCAAATTACATGTACACAGTGTCCAATGTCAAGGAGTTTATAACCCACAAAGAAGTAAAGATACCTTTCTTTGATGATCAGGAAAAAAAAAGAGCAGAAATGGAGAAGCCAATTTGTGTCAAATAGAAGATACAATTTTCGACACTAGTAAGTCTGAAATGTTTTTATGTACAACGCGTAACTGCCTTTCTAAAAAACACTACTTCGACTAACTTTCACTATTCATTTACAAACCATAAGGTAACTAAGATATATAGTCATTTACATACGATCAACAGATTGTTACCCTCGTTATTATCTAATTTCCACTTGTAGAAGCCTGTTTCTCTTTGTCGCTCTTTGTACACTCATCCTCCAGTTCTAAGGCTGACACAACAACATTGTTAAGTGCTTCAATCTTGTCGAGGAAGGTCTTTTTCTCTTACCAATTAGTATCAAAATTTCTTTGTTTGATCATCTGCAACAACCTTTTTCTTCTCCTGTTGCATTGGAAGACCCGGTAGGTGCTAATGGAGAGCTGATAGTACAACAACATATGATAAGTATTATGAAAACAAAAAACAAAGAGAAATTGCATGGAATATATAGAGATGAGTTGTAAACCTTAATATTTGTTGAGCGAGAGAGGTTCTTGATCCGGATGGAGCATAAAGATAGTGACTGTTGCCATTATTATCCGCAGCAGCAACAAATGCTTCTAGCAATTGCTTTTTTGTTGATGGCCGGTTCTGTACACCGAAGTTGACAACATCAACAGCCATGTCGTACGCTTTAAATCGCGCTGCAAAGTCTTCCAGTTCATCAGAATCCATGCTTAGTCGACTGAAACACACAGACATAGAGAGCAAATTAACATATATACGTACTAATTAAAATTAAAAAATCTGGTATATATACAAGTGTAGAGCATAATTAAACATACCCTCCAGAAAACACAAGAAGCCTTCTTTTTGTAAGGTGGTGATTCAAAAAAAAGCACAAAGTCTGGCCGATAGGTATACACATCTGACCGAGGTATAATAAACCTGAGTAACAACAACAAAACATGATATAAATTAATGATCTAATAATGTAATTTCATACAAACAAATAGTAGTGGAAAATACCTACCTTTCAATTTAGAACAGATCCTGTCAAGATCACGAGTCGGTCCAACAAAACCTGTACCTTGTATCTCACCCATTGCCAGTAAGCCCACCTCATTATCTTGATGAGCCTGCAAAACAGTATTAATGAATGAATGAATGAATATAAACAATGTCATTATTATGCATAAAGTTAAGACAACATACTTTTAATTTTTCTTTACAATATAATGCAATAGCTTTAGCTTGAGCTTTATACACACCGCCGCCACCGTAGATGCTGGTAACCAAAGTAGAATTGTCAACACAAACCACTGTAACCTGCATATTACAGATCGAACAGATTTTTATTGTATATATATAAAAGAAGGCCTATCTTTTTATAATTAAAACAAACAAATATGATAGAAAGTAGTGATGACGTATAGTCTATATCCGGGTCACGAACCCGACTAAAGTCCAACATTAACTTAGCCCAGTACGAACTGGGCTAAGCCGATAGATGTTTGGGCTCACGAAGGCCCAAACCAAAGCTATTCACGGAATAGATATCGGATATCTCCTAATTATAGAGATAATCACTCCCCAACCGATTTAGGCGGGATACGCCGAAGGTTGAGGAGCACGGAACCAACAAGGATTTCGTGCGTATATAAGGGGAATCCCATTCCTCGTTAAAGGTACGATCTACAAACCCTAATTCTCTTTAAACCCTAAATCGATCACTTACTCTCACGCCGGAGGATAATCGTGGGAGACAATCCCACGGTAAGCCTAACGGTGTTTTCTGTCTCTTAGTGCGCAGGTCTCAAACAACAATCATTAATTGGTACGAGAGCTGGAGCCCAAACAAGGAACGCCTAACTTTTGTATCAACAAGTGGCGCCATCCGTGGGACCATTCACTAAGAACTAAGACTAGAATGACGGCATGGAAATCGCCGATCGCAAACGGATCTCACCGGAAAGAAGCCGCACATCGGTTCGCCCCAAGCGCACTCGACAACCAAGATCGCTAAAAACAAGGAATTAGGCCAGACTTGGTCTTACCTCCGTGGAACCGCCGGGATAACCCAGCCACTACAACCACCACCAAGGCAAAGGATCCATCACAGACCGTTTACCACTCCTTCAATCGGTGCAGAGGTCGACCGACAAAGGCACCAAATGCACCGGATGGAAACAAGGACACAACGGAGAGCGAATACCCTCGCCTGAGAAGGGGTCGCACCGAATTAACACCAAAGGATTTCAGATCCCAAAATTACGAAACCTTGACCGCCTCATGCAAGAGGAAGCTAGAAAGAGGTCGAGTCGAAGCTCACAAACCCGACTCCGCTTTTGACTCGAATACGAAACCTCACCACCGCGCCGCCGTAAGGAGAAGCGTGGTAGAGACAAACACCGACCCCGTGTTTAATGTAATGGGAAGAGAGTTGAGGACGATGAGACGCCCAACTCACAACATCCGGAAGGAAGCGAGAGGATGAACGCTGCATCAAAGCTGTCCACACCGCACTTGGTAGCCGCAGAATACAGATGCATCGGGCGACTATATTCCCAAGTGAAAGCCCTTCGAGTACAAACTATGAGGACAGCTGCGCAAGCGCCCAAGGAGGGAAAATTGCTCGAAATTCCTGACAACGAGGATAGCGAGATCGGACACCGAAGTACAAAAATAGATATAATGACCGTGAGGATGAAGATATATCTCCCATGGCGCCGCAAAGGTGGATGCGCTCACCGACGCATCGCTGACTTCTCGAGAACAAAAGGAGGCGATGCCCGCCAACGTAAAACCTACGACGGACAGTGATCCCGATGATCACCTCAAAATTTTGAATCACCGCTACAATTGAAAACCGCCACAACCTCAGATGGTGCCATATGTTCAACTCCACCGGTGGGAAACGCGCGAATCGGTTCAAGAAGCTTCCACGCAGAAGCATCAATGGCTTTGAGGAATTAAGAAAGGCGTCACTAAACTTTACTCACCGAAGAAGTTGCTAAAAATCCCGCGAACTCGCCAGGTAAAGCAACGTTAGGGAGAATCTATGCACATTCATGGAACGCTTTAAAGACTAATGCATGCAGTGTTAAAGCATGCCTCGGTGCTAAAGATTTCGGTTTCATGAATGGGATTAACAACCCGTAACTCATCAAGAGGTTGAACGACAAGATTCCCGAAACCTTTGATGAACTCATGAACGCCTCGGTCCTTCGTCCAAGGAGAAGCCGCAGCAGATAGCAAAAGAAACTACTCGAACTATCGGTCACAGGAACAACTCGGGAGACAATCCACCGACCGGGTAGCAACCGTAATAGGAGCTATCGCAATGTGGGAGCGGAAGGATAATGACAATACACCTCACGACCAAGACTCCAAAGGAAATACTCGCAATGTATAAGGTGCGAACTTCCCAAGACCGCCACAAATGCGCACTCCGCAGGATCGGCGCACCGGAATGGATATCGTGACTACCACGCACGTAAGGGCCACACCACTAACGAATGTGTCCAATCACGCCACCATTGACAAAATGGTTAAAGAGGCGATTGGACCATTTGGTCAAAAACATCAAGAATGGAAAGGATAGATGTAAGAGTGGGAACAAGAAAGAGACACCCAAATACAAGGCCGACACCATCTACATGATACAATCATGGCAATGGGTCACTAGGCGTAAGGTCACCAGAGTTTTCTCGAGAAGCGAAATCTCTTTCCCCACCTTAATCATGGACAACGCAGCGGTGGATCCACTCACCATAGAGATAAGTGCGGGGTCACGACATCCACCGCATGTACATTGATGGTGGAGCATCCGCAGACATCATGTATGAGCATCGCTTCGCGATCGCGGCCCGAAATACGCAGCCGCTTAAGACCGGTCGAACGGCGCCGACGGGTTTTACGGTGAAAAGATATGGCCTATGGGGCAAATACGATTACTAGTCAAGATCGGAGATAAAAACACTCCGCGACGGCCTCGATGGAATTTATGGTGATTAAATCTCCTCGCCATACAATGGCATTATCGGAGACCGGGATATCGCCTATACGCCAGCAGCATCATCAACAAGACGGGATGCTTAAATTCCCAAAGGAAGGTGGTATTGTTACTCTTCACAATGCCACTATACCACATAGAGAATGTAACACGATTACATGCGAAATGGCACCGATCCCAGAACAATGCAACCAAAGTTCCAAACTTGAAGGTTGCACCACCCTAATACCCGAACAGAAATATCCATCTGAGGGTCACTTCGAACAACCAAGCAAGCAAACAGATGTACACTCTTGCAAAAGAACTTGGACATTTTGCATGGGAGCCAAAACACATGAATGGGGTACCACGCCAATCACAGAGCATAAACCGAGAATCCGCAAGGATACTCACCCATACGCCGTAAGAAGCGCGCCATGCTCCAGAGCCCGCAGCAATCCCGGCAGAGGTACACAAACTAGTAGAGGCAATAATTATGCGGAAGTTCATAATCATGACCGGCTTTCCAACCCGCCATGGTAAAGAAGAGCGATGGTAGTCATGGATGCGCGCGACTTCACCGACCTAAACAAAGCATGTCCACAAGATCGCTACCCACTACCGTAGATAGACCGGAAAATAGAGTCTTTGTGTGATATCCATTAAAGTGTTTTCTCGATGCATACAAAGGATATCATCAAATCCGTATGGCTAAGGAGGACGAGGAAAAACGGCCTTTCACACAAGCCAAGCGCCTATCGCTACACAAAATGCCCTTGGCTTGAAGAATGCAGCGCCACCTATCAACGGTTAGTAGATAATGCTTTAGAAAACAGGTGGCCGCAACCTAGAGGTCTATGTTGATGACCGGTCATAAAGAGCCATAATCAAGATGAGTTAGTGCGCGATATCGAGGAAACGCTCAAAACTCTACGAGATCAACATGAAGTCAATCCCAAAATGTACCTTCTGCGCCATCAAGGCATGTTCTGGGATACCGATAGAACCCGACGGTATAAAACCATGTCCGTAAAAACTATGTCGTCATTGAACTTCCTCACCGCAAGACGTTGAAGGAAGTCCAATCTCTCAACGGAAAGTCGGCGGTCTAAACAGATTCCTATCCAAGTCGCAGACAAATCATTACCCTTTTCAAAACACTCAAAAGTGTATAAAAAGGGTGATTTCCGTGGACTACGGAGGCGTAAGAGGCCTTCACGCACCAAACAACACCGCAACGCCCCACACTTGTCGCACCCCACTGTGGGAAGAGTTGATTATGTATTTATCCGCAATCGATGGAGCAACAACAGTTGTTACTAACAGATAGGGATTCAAGACAAACCCCCGCCTATTTTGTAAGCAAGGCGCTCAAAATACGGAGATGAACTATAGCGCCATGGAAAAATTAGTTCGCATTGGTGTTTGTCGCTAAACGCCACGCAGTACTTCCAAGCGCACCCAATAGCGCGGTAATCACGCACCAACCGATCAAGCAAATCATCTCCAAGCCCGATGCATCGTGATGACCGCAAAATGGAGGTGTTGCTCGGTGAGCATAACATCACCTATGCACTACGAACCGCGTAAAAGGGCGATACTCGCAGATTTCATCATTGAAAACCAGACATCGATGCCGCACCGCATCGTGTACAAAGGAACTACCGATCCATGGATCTTGTTCACGATGGATCCTCGCGCGAGATGGGTCGAGAGCAGCCTCATCCTCACAAACCCGTAAGGAATGGAATTCACTTACGCATCGCGCTTCAATTCACAAAGAACAAACAACAAGGCGTAGTATGAAGCCCTAATAGCCGGATTACGATTGCATCTCGAATGGGTGTATGCAACCCGAAGCGAATGTAGATTCCGTGCTAGTAGCTAACCACGTGTTGGGTGAGTATGTAGCCAAGGAGGAAAACATGATCCAGTACCTTGACAAAACCAAAGCATTAATTCAAAGCTTTGACAGGTTTACCATCAAACAGGTCCCAAGAGGGGAAAACCGTAAGGCGGATGCATTAAGCAAAATCGCATCCACAAGCTTTGCACACCTATCCAAACAGGTGTTGGTGGAAACATTGAAGAGCAAATCCATTTCAGAAATAGAAGTATCCACGGTAATAGAGGAAGACGGACCTACGTGGATGACATCGATAGTGGAATTCATAAGCAAGGGAGTATTACCCGAGGAGCAGAAGGAAGCCCGAAGGATACTGTGCACAGCGCAAAGGTTTGAACTTCGAGACAACATATCGCATCGACGCCCTTCCCGCAACCATGGCTCCGCGCGCTGGCCCCTACAAGTAAATTATGTACCGCGAGAAATCCACGGGTTCATGCAAAGATGCACTCGGACCACGGTCCGTGGTGGCTCGCGCTTTAAGGTCGATACCATCGCCAACCATGCACCGTGATGCGCGGACTTAATCGAAGTGCAACGATTGCTAAGTTCATAGACCCGCCCCGCCGCCAACCACAACACGAGCTAACACCAATTATAGCACCATGGCCATTCTACAAGTGGGGTATCGACATAGCAGCCCTTTCCCTGCGCTGCAACAGGGGTTAAAATTCTCATAGTCGCCATCGACTACTTCACTGCCGGATCAAGCAAAGGCGTAGTGACAATCATTGGAAACCGTGTAAAACGCTTTGTCCGGGAAAATATTGTGTGCCGCTCGATCGCCTGGGAAATCATCTCGACAACGGAAACAATTTCGACAACCCTTTCAAAGATCAAAGCGAGAAGTTGAAAATTACACAAGACTTCGTCGCTTAAACACCCACAAACCAATGGCTTAGTGGAACGCGCGAATCGAAGCTTAGGTGAAGGAATTAAGGCACACCGACAAGCACAAAGGAAGGTAGGTGGAAGAGCTATCACATGTTTTGTGGGCACATCGCACCTCAATCAAAACCAAAGACGGAGACACTCCTCTCTCTAGTCTACGGATGTGTCGCCATACCACCAAATTGAATGCCAACTATCCGCACTACGGAAATCAATGTGGCAACCAATGATGAGGAGAGACGGTCGACTTAGACCGCTAGAAGAACGCGCGAACGCCGCAGCCTATCCGGAAGAAAAATCAAAGTCAAAGATGGGGGATACTATGACGCTAAAGTGCGCCGTGTTTCATCTGCACTGTGTGACTTCGCATCGCGCCAATGATGCGAGCCATGCAAAAGACACAGTAAGCTTGGACCAAAGTGGAAGGACCCTATGAGGTCATCAAGCATTGGGAACAAAGCGCATAAAGCTACGAGGCTTGATGGTCATGAACTGCCACGCACATGGAACATCTGCAACCTCAAGAGGTGCTACCTATAAGGATGGCTACGGCCCAACGCACAGACGCCCTGGCACTTTATGGAAATGCCCAATAAACATCTATGTATTTACTTTTTGTTTTACTTAGTATTATGTCTTATTTAAAAACTTGCAAGTATCAATAAAACGTCGCGATTTCTAGCTAACTCCGCGACACATTTTAATTTGTTATTTCCATATACTGTATGTCTTAACATTTTTTTTATCTCTTGCCTACATGGCGCGCATGCACTAAAATAAACCCACGATGGTAAAAGGATAAGTTAACCTACTAAACAACTTGTTGAGTAAGAGGGTTGCAAACCCATCAACACCGGATCACGTATCCTTGTTAAACACCTTGTTCTCAAGATGTTGGAATAAGTTTTGTGCGCACCCCACGACGGGTGCGCAACATCGCATATGGTGCATGTTTAACAACCTAGGAACCAAGACACTTGATTTCTTAAATGTGATATTTACAGTACGCTGCATATCATAACATACACGACTATGATAGAAAATAATTAGAACTTATTTTTACTATGATCTTCATACATGATTATGAATTTCTCATATTACTCACACTTATGTACACATTTGACTCTTAGACAATACATATGTCTTTAGGCAAAGACAAACAGACAAGTACGTACATTACAAGTGCAACAATATCCATACAAACTTAACAAAAGAAGATTTTATTAATAACTACGAGTTATTACGTATGATTGTTACTTTACAACGCATAAACCTACCAACTATTACACCGCCCAAATGATGAGCTACCCACGCGTTGTTTGCATCTTTAGCCTCACTCACCTCTTCAGAGTTCGAATCTTGGCACAACACGGTTGCAACACTAACCGGTATCCCATCAGACTGGAGGTGTCGTGCCCACGCCCACAAAGGACAACCTTACCCTTGATCCATTCTTTCTTGGCAAGTCTCGTAGCACGCGCTTCTAAAACTTGCTTCAAGGGCACTTCCTTCTAGCAAAAAGGATTCAAGATATCCTTGGGCGCGCAAATGTGCACGTGAAGTTGAGATTCATCGTGCTTAAGAAAATGGTCCGTTGCAAGAACGCCTCTCCACCAAGATGCCGAGCTAAGGTCAATCCTCCATAATGACCTTTATTGGAAAATCTCGAACGCGCCTAACTCGTAAATCATGGGCGCCCATCGACTTCATCTTTTCCATAGCAACTACCACCATCATACGCCACAAGATCATACCTGTGTACCTTATCAATGGATACCATCAATAACTCGCCTATGAAGCTCCTCAACCGCTCGACTTACTCCCGCTAAGGCAAGATCGAACAACCGCCCCAAAGGCACCCACAACTTCCGAGACTCAAGAGAACCAAGCGCAAGTCGCAAACCATGCCCAATCACCACCGCGTTATGCGATTGTTGATGGGTTGAGGATATAACTCGTCATATTCCAGCCGAGCTTACGCAGCCGCCTCCCGCACTTCCAAAGCATCACGCACGGTAGCGCCAAATTTTTCCAGTTGAGAGGTTAATTCATCCTTGCCCTTTTCAAGGTATTTTAGTGCCCACATACAGGAAGCTTTGTACTCTACTGTTGTGGTACGCTCCTGCCTCATTTGGCTCAGCAACAGCATTTTTTCATCAGCCAGTCTCTGGGCATACGTGCTCATAGCCTCTACTTCCATTTTGGCACTGGCCAACTGGGCCTCCAATTAAGCAATTTGTTTATTTTTCTGCACATTCTGGGAACTTTCCCCGGTGTAACTAGCCCTCAGTCGCAAGCACGCCGCGCTGTGCGCCGCGCTATACTCAACTGCTCAATGAGTTCTTCCATTGGTGCTTTCTCAGGATCCATTGGTTCCGTGTCCTTCTTCTTCTGCTCGAGGATTTGTGCGCACAGACTCTTGGGGGGGCGACTCACAATTGCTCAAACCTACATACATGGACGGAAAATTATTAGTTGCTCATATAAACCATGAGGTGCGAAAAAAATATATATATATATATATATATATATATATATATATATATATATATATATATATATATATATATATATATATATATATATATATTGATGACATGACATTACTCGTGGACCGTAGATATCCGCAGATGGTTGAGATGAAGCAAAGACATCGGTGGATGATTCCACAGTAAGGATCACTGGGCGTTTTTTCCTTGATGAGCTCGCGCCATCATCCCCGAGCGACCTCTTGCGCTTTAGCCCAGATTCTTGCTCTTCTTCTTCTTCTTCTTCCATCGGCCACGCCACTGCTACAGGTGGTGGTTGCGCTACGGGAGAAGGCACCCTAGGGCTTGGCACACTTTGTATAGGAGTAGCTTCCAACGCATGGGGACCACTGCTCCCAGCCTCCTCAAGGTTTAGCTCCGTAACATGCCCCACTGTGGCTGCCAGTATGGGCTCTTCTCCTTCTTTCAGGGGCCGTGTTCCTACCTTCACCTCCACAGGCTTCGCTAGGTGCACAACGGTGAAAAGATCCATCTCTGCATAATAGAAGACAACAAATAACAACAGGTTATATAATGCGCGGAAAGGACAGAACGCTCTTACATTAATTACAAAAGGGGGTGTGGAAGAACGAGTACCCACCCTGACAATTGGCGCCTAAGAAGATTAGCATCTCATCCGGCATACCAAAATAATTACGGCTGATGCCCATATGAACCAAAAATTCCTCAGGATAGGAACTAATGGGGATGCGGTTGGCATTAATCAGTTCCGCATCCTCAGAGACATATGATCCAGTGCAGGCACTCGCCCCCAAGAACGCACTCGGTATAAAATTATGATGCCACGGAAAGCATGTGTCGCCTACCCAAAAAATGATTCCTCCAATTTCTAAGCTGCCTAGCTTCTCAAGATAACATCAAGTTTACCAACAGCTTAGCAAAGGATACCCACCCATGTGCCCATGTCGATGATAAAAGGCGCGAATAGGTTAATGGTCGGGTTAACCGCCGAGAGACGGCGCTCACCTCAAAATTGGTAATTTTCGCGCACCGATGCAAAGGTACCGCGAGAGGTGCAGATTGTAATAATTTAATACATCGCATAAAAATCGGATAGGGCACACGCTGATTTGCGAATTCAAAAAACGTATATACCCCCACTTTCCCATTAGGAAGTCCGCATAGATGCCCGCACACGTACAACCGGATGCACGCCAAGGGTATAAAATAACTGAGGTGAATTCTAGGAGATCGCCTCTGGAGGCTCGGAAGTGAAATCGCATAACCGCTTGACCATGGTCTTGTTTTTTTAAAACGCACGCCGCTACCTTTGCGTAGGTGGTTTTCGGATTGAAAATGCAAGGATTCTTGACAATGGCGGCTTGTATTTTCTTTTAACGTGAGAAACATGCTGGAAATCCAAATGACGGGTTATATAGTGTTTCTCATCCACGCGATGAGTGACACGTGGACCCCACTAACATTAATCGTGTGGTCGAGATCGCTGATGGGACGCATCGCAGCTACTTTCCCCAACTTACGAGGCCCCATTTTTAATCCCATGTCTAGATACAATGAATCAAGGGCGGGTATTTTTATGGCTTCGCTACGCTCACGCTTTTTCATTGACTACGATTTTTTAGTCTAGCATCCGCAGCTCACATCGCGATACTAGACCTGGGGACATGATGACGATAGTCTATATCCGGTCACGAACCCGACTAAAGTCCAACATTAACTTAGCCTGGCACGAACCGGGCTGTTGATAGATGTTTAGGCTCACGAAGGCCCAAACCAAAGCTATTCACGGAATAGATATCGGATATCTCCTAATTATAGAGATAATCACTCCCCAACCGATTTAGGCGGGATACGCCGAAGGTTGAGGAGCACGGAACCAACAAGGATTCCGTGCGTATATAAGGGGAATCCCATTCCTCGTTAAAGGTACGATCTACAAACCCTAATTCTCTTTAAACCAGAAATCGATCACTTACTCTCACGCCAGAGGATAATCGTGGGAGACAATCCCACGGTAAGCCTAACGGTGTTTTCTGTCTCTTAGTGCGCAGGTCTCAAACAACAATCATTAATTGGTACGAGAGCTGGAGCCCAAACAAGGAACGCCTAACTTTTGTATCAACAAGTAGATCGTACCTCGGCCTCCATGTTTGAAATCGATTGTTTCTGAATCGGCTCCATGGTTAAAATCGATTGTTACTTTATCCTATCTATTGATTGTTACTCGTATTTATACCACCACGCATTTTATCTTTCTTCCCCTCTTTTCTATCTTTTCTCCATTTTAGTTAAAACAGGTAGAGTTAATTACATAAATCATCCTTGTTGTTTGCTGATTTTTACGGATCTTGTCCCTGTACCTTTTGTCAAGTGGGTCATGTCCATGTGGTTTTTTATTTTTACGGATCCTGTCCAATTTTCGACCCAAGTCGAAACGATCGTTAAAAAAGACCTAACTTGACATTGATGGACTAATGTGAGGGTTAACCTTATAATTTGGGTTTTCCCTCTCAAAATACAAACCACAATGATGATTTATGTAATTTAATCTGAAAATAATAATAATAATTTTGTTATAGGAATTTTTTTTAATTTTATTATAATAAAAAATTTATAACAAAAAAACACTTAAAAAAAACAAAACAAAAAACGGCGTATGTACTAAACGATTTTTTTAATACGTTTTTGTATATATTTTTTAGTTTTATACATTTTAATACTTTTTTGTCTGTTTTTGTATATTTTCGTACGTTTTTATACGTTTTTGTACGCTTTTTACGATTTTTGTACGTTTTCATCCGTTTTTATATGATTTTTTTTCCTTTTTTGAAGTTATTATACGTTTTCATCCATTTGTGTTCGTTTTTATACGCTTTTGTTGTTTTTTGTTCGTTTTTAGTACGTTTTTGTATGTTTTATGCGTTTTCGTATAAAAAAGTATAATAACGAACAAAACGTATGAAAACATATAAAACACGTATAAAAACGGATAAAAATCATAAGAAAATCTATGAAAACAACGTAAAAAAACGGATGAAAACGTACAAAAACGTATAATGACGTCCAAAAACGAAATAAATCGTAGAAAAACATCCAAAAATCGTTTAAAAACATACAAATACGTATAAAAACGGACGAAAACATATAAAAACGTACAAAAACGAACGAAAATGTATAACAAGGACGAAAACGTATAAAAATTCATGAAAGCGTATAAAACTTTTTTTTATTCGCTTTCATCCATTTTGTAATAAAATTAAAAAAAGGTTTTAATTTTTTTTTAATTTATAATAATTTTTTTAATTATAAAATTATTTTTTTAATAATATTAAATTTTTTTTAGATTTTTTTTTTCTAAAAATTATTATAATAAAATTAAAAATATTTCGTATAATAAACTTAAAAAAATTTTAATATTTTTGTAAAGATTAAATTACATAAATCGTCATTGTGGTTTGTATTTGAGAGGGAAAACCCAAATTACAAGGTTAACCCTCACGTTAGTCCATCAATGTCAAGTTAGGTCCTTTTTAACAATCATTTGGACTTGGGTCGAAAATTAGACAAGATCCGTAAAAATCAAAAACCACAAAGACGTGACCCGCTTAAAAAAAAGTACAAGGATAAGATCCGTAAAATCAGCAAACCCCAAGGACAATTTATGTAATTAACTCAAACAAGTAACTTGATGTCATTGAAATCTAATACTTTGTCACCAATTTATTAAGAGCACTAGGTGTCATGACAAGGGTAAGTTACTCATTCGAGGTCCACGGGGTGCTACATCACTATAACAAACATTCACAACTAACCTCCCATCACTCATAACTAACCTCAACTTACTCATTTGAGGCCCACCACTTACAGCTTTATTTTTTTTTATTCAGATTTCTAAATAAACTAAATCATTTTATTAAAAATAAAAATACAATACAACACAATAAAAAACATGTGAAACGTAAAATAAAGTTACGGTAAAAGAACATACGCAACTTAAGAAATACATCAAATTATAACGAAACCAGGATTCTGTTGTTGAAATTGTTCACACTAATGTCGTTTTCAAACATATATATGCTCGATGAGACATCATTGAAGCTTTACGTGTTTGCGTTTATCATGTAGTTCTTTGGCTTTTCTTCTTTGCACTGCGCAACGGTTAATCCATGTCTGTTGTAAATTTGGTTGGCAGAGAAATATCCATTTCGCTAACTTCGGATATCGCAAATTTTTGATCTTTCAAAATCATGTTATGCATTATGATGCACGAGTACATGATTCTCCGTAACTTGCCCACATTAAATGCACGCGCCGGTTGGGCAATGGTATGGTAACGTCCTTGGAGGACACCAAAAGCTCTTTCGATATCTTTTCGAGCACTTTCTTGTTTTGAATACGACATTCTTTAGGTTACTTGCAACCGTAAATGATTTGACAAAAGATGCCCACTCTGGGTAAATTCTGTCACTAGATAATACCCATGGTTAAATTTACGCCCGTATACTTCAAACGGAACCTTAGGGGATATGTCATCAAGCAGGTCGTCGAATAACGGATAATTATTTAAAACTGTAAGATCATTATTCGCACCCGCCACCCAAAAAAATGCATGCCAAATCCATAAATCGTATGAAGAAACGACTTCAAGCATTATAGTTGGATACTTTTTATCACCTCTGTGAAATTGGCCTTGCCATTCTTTCGGACAATTTTTCCATTCCTAGTGCATACAATCGATTCTTCCCAACATTCCCGATATCTTATGAACCATGTTATGTGCGTTGTATAAGTTGCGAATGTCATTCTCATATGGTTTTCTTAAAAACTCCTTCCCATGGATTATGCACATAGTAAAAAATTTAGGCAATCGCGTGCACAATGTTCACCTATTTGTAAATAATCATCTAATGCATCAGCTGATATCCCGTAAGCCAATTGGCATAGGGCACATGTGCATTTCATAATCACCCTAAAACTCATTACACTTTTACCATCGGGTCGAACTCTAAAGAAATCAAAATCCTTGGGAAGAGGATGATGAGTTTCAATATATGTTTCAATACCTTGTACTATTTCTAAAAATAGTTTACAGCTTATACGAAAGCGACGCCTAAAATTTTCTTCCGTATATTTTGGGTTGTCACTAAAATAGTCAGCCATTAGACATTCTTCAGCAATTTTACGTTCACGGGGGATGTATCTACGGTGGTACCAATATTACAGATCAAATAATTTTAAACAAAGTATTGTTTGGAAATTGTTTTTTAAGTGACCACAACTTGGTCATACAAACACAAACACATAAAACCCGTTGTAGTTCCCTGCCAAGTACGGTGGTGATCATTGTGACTGATGTTGCTGCTGTTTGTACTTCACCATTCATTCAGGGGGTTCCACCTCCAAGACCTCTGGTAAGTTTTTAAGATTTCTAGTTTCTTTCTCTCTAACCCTCCAAAAGCTCTTCATATCCACAGGCTTGGGGGTCACTTGATCTCTAAATAACAACATCTCCTCTGCATTGAACAATCCTATGCTTTTAGCAATCCTGGTGATAATGTGACCACAACAAATGTATGTGTCACCCTTTGCTACAACCCCGGTTCTAAAGTGTTGTGTAATAATCCAAATTACGTTCAGGTGCCTTAATGGATGTTTCTTATCAAAAGCATGTATAACCCACAAATCATCTTCCAAAACAAACTCTTCATAATAAGATCTATGCAAGACAAATTGCACTAGAATCTTATGCAACACCTATAATAATGGTCTTTTGATTGAAGAAACTCTTTTCCTCCCATAAATCCTCTCATCTTCTCTACTGATCTCCATCCAATATTCACTTGCATTGAAATCTACTTTACTTCTTTCACCATGCATGATAAGCTATTTTAGTTTATCATTGCAAGCTTCCTCCTCAGAAATCAACCCAAGCAAAATTCAAAACTGCATCAATGTCACTGACCTCTCCTCACCTCCTAGCCTAAAGCTGAGAAATGAGTCAGTCTCAATCCCTTCATTTTTTTTTATTTTATTATTATTTTTTTTACTTTTAAACTTCTCAAAAACTCTAAAAACCACTCTTTATATATTGGCTCTCTGATCTCCAGAGCCCTGTTCTACATTGTTAATGTTAGAACCCCCCAATACCATTCTGACCAGCAATATGTCTTCCAGTAGCTCAAAACATCCTAAATTATTGATGATTCTCCAGTCTACAATTCTTGCTATGTGTATCTCTCTTTCGCATAGTTTTTCTGACATACTATTGAGTCCAGTCCACAGTAGATTCGGGTGTTCCTCTGGTTTCCTTTTTAGCTCAGGATCATTTAAAGCCCCTCTTGTCCTTTTCGCAATGCAATAGATTTCTTCTCTTGGCATATTCTATTCAAGTAATAACAAACAAGTATGATTAGTGGTTAGAAAGCATAACATATCATATGTGAACAATTAAGCAAGTTGTACACATTCTGTAAACAATTTTTTCAAAAAGTGACGGATTGACTACAAAAACCGGCGGTTACGCGAAAGTTTTCTGGGTAAAAAGTCCAAGTTCGGCGATTTTATCAAAAAAATATGTGGTCTTGGGAATAAAGACGGGTGGTTTTACGGTGTTCTGCATAAGAGTGCTCTGTTTTTGTTGTCCGAGAACCTTTTTAACGCAACTAATCATCCAAAGACTTATTGCTCAGTTATCAAATATATAGTAGGCATCCTATAGTTCCTTAAAAGTCAGTTACAAGGCATTAACAACTACTATAACTGGTTTCTCTAAAAAAGCTATAAAACTAAGAAAAGTTTTAAAAATTTCATAAGATTGTCCAAAATGTAGTGTAAAGTCTTCCTAAACATCATAGGCCATCAAAACAAATGTTCATCAACTTATTTTCCCAAAAAACTTTTTCAAGATTAGGTAACAAACCCTAAATTCCAATGATCAACAAATAAATGCAAATAATCATGGGGGAAACATAAATCACACATATATCAACTAATCATATATGATGTACAATAATTCAATATTCACAGCAAACCCTAGGGTTATGATTATTAAAAAACCCTAAAAATTTTAGAAAGATTAAACACAAGTGTAAAAACTTACTCTCATTGTGTTTATCTGTGAGATTTGGTTATGAAAATGTGTTTGCAAGGATTTTTTTGTGGTGCAAAACCGTCAGTTTTCAGTTGTGTATGTCTTTTAGTCTTGTGTTATGTTTTGTATAAATGACAGTTGTTTAAGTTTTATAAGCATTCCCTCGCTAAAAGAGCGACGACCTTTGGTGTAAGGTCGGTGGTTTTTTCTGCATTTTTTTTAACAATTTGCTATAGAATACTAGAAAATGATAGAAACAAAAACTAAAAACTATATCAAACATATAAATATCATAATAAATATTCGTTCATCTCTTAAAGAGGCATAAACAAGCATCACACAGCATCAAGCATAGCTTGAGATATAGTTTTATTCAAAAAAGACAAAAGAAACATAGAAACAAAATTTTAAGAAATGAGCATTGTTTCAAATCCATTTTTCATGGCATTAGTTTTTTAGGAATTGAAATGAGATGGTGACATTATGTCACTTTGTATGATCCAGAAGGTTTCCTTTTTGTGTGCTTAGTTTCAAATCCTTTTTCATAGTTATTCTCATATGGGTCAACAATCTTGATATTAACATGCCATTTTTATCTCACGACCTCACTATAGTTACAATCAAAACCATCTTGCATTTTCACCATACCCATGACCCAAACCATCTCATTACCTCACCATACCCATGACTTGAAACTATCTCCAGACCTCACAATACCCACGAACCTTAACCATCTCGTGGACACACCATACCCACGACTCGAAACCATCTCGCGAACACACCATACCCTAGTTACCCACGACCTAAACCAATATCATGACCTCATTATACCCATGGCATAAACCATCTCATGACCTAACCACATTCACGACATGACTCGCCTCAGGACCTTTTATCCTCACCATCTCACCTTCAAACAAATACCACGAAATGAACCATCTCATGAACGCATCATTTCCTCGAAATGAACTATCTCAACAACCTCACCATCTCGAACCACCACGACACTTACTTGAAATTAAAGGATTGACGATAAAATATAAATAACACGACCTATAGATTGCAACCGCCACAATCTAAAGCTTTTCTAACTTATCAGAGAAGAGGATATAACTGATCGATCACTTGCTTGTATGTTATGCAACATGATTAATGAGAAAACTAAGATATAAGAGAAAGATGATATGTACTGAAAAGAATGATGGAGGGAACTTCCGGACCGTCGGCCGAAGCTGACGGCTGGAGAAGGAGGCGGTTGTGTTTCTGAATACATGCGCATAGCGACGATATGTATAGTAACGTTAATTTGCATGTGCAGTATTTTTTTTATGTATATATGGGCGTGTAGTTAGTGTGAGTAAATAAAGTTAATGATTTAAGCTATAATTAAGTATTTAAATACTTAATAGATTACATTGTCTTTTATAAAATAGAGGTATTTAAATATTTTAGTCAAACAACATTAATCTTTTCTGAAATTGGTTTTAAGCAAATATGTTTTCTCTTTATTTGATACTAGCAGGGTACTCGCGCGATGCGGCAGCTGGTACCTTGTGACTAAATTTTCTGACGAACAAATGTTATTTTGTTTTGGGCTGCTAGATATCAGATTTAAGTTTTGGAAGCTTAATTAGATTGTACATTGTGCATGGTTAAATAGTTGTATATTTTGATGAAGGGGTGAATTAAATTGTGTATTAATTATATGTATTGAATAATATTTTTTAGTTTTATTTGTGCTTCAAATACTTGTAAATTATGTTATTTTTACTTGTATTTGCTTAAAAATATTGTATTTGCTTAAAAATATTGTATTTGTATATTGTGCATAGATATTGTATATAGGTGAAGGGTGTTTTAAATTATGTATTAATTGTATGTAAAAAATAGTGTTTTGTAGTTTGATTTGTGCTTTACATACTTGTAAATTATGTGTTTTTTACTTGTATTTGCTTAAAATCTATTTTAAAAAGTTTAAAAAATTAAATTTGAGAGAAGTGTCTAAATGCTTTATAAGTAGTATTGATGTTGTGATATTATGCCCATTTTAGTTGTATATTCAAAACCAGTTGAAGTAATTCTAAACTTATATGCTTTTGATAAATAGAACTAATATGATAGATAATAAAAATAAAACTTCAATTAACTAAGTCTTACATGATTATTGTAACAATTTGTCAGTATTACATATCTAAAGAGCAATTATGAAAACTTTCTCTTTAATCAACATGATAACATGCTTTATTTCATGTGAAATAAGCAAATAAAAAAAGTAGAATAAAAAAAGCTGTTTGTGTTCGTATTCGAACTTACGACATCAAGTTTAGTGTGCAGGGATGTTAACCATCAAGGCTCGAAGTCCCATTTGGTAACACTTGACACTTAATTATATTTAACCACTAGCTAGTTATACACTTATATTTTTATTTTTTTTATGAAAAAGATATATATTTTTTTTATGCAAGAGATAAATTTATATTGCTCTCTCCAACCAATTTGTTCAAACACAACATAAATAACCACTGAGTTTTGGGCCAGATACAACAACATGAAACTTAAACACCCAATATGTGAACTACAACATATATCAGACACATCTGAACTCGGTATATATTTATATACTTATATGTTAACTAGTACGACTATTGTATTGGTATTCCGAGGTCACCCCTCCGAATATAATGGTTACTATTGGATATTGGACTCCTATTGCTACTATTGACTGTATTGTATTGTATTGTTGGCTCGTGGTGGATTACTGACCCTTTTCCCTTTTCTTTACCCTACTCTATATACTGTTACACTGCATATATTGCCTAATGCTTATTATCTTGACTTCAGTTCCTTATCATTGCTATTGTATTATTATATCTATTCACTGGGCTTTTTAAGCTCAGCCGCATTTCTTTTCCTGCGGCAGGTACATAAGCTAGAGTCAGATTGTTTGAGTTGAGAGATGAGATGATATAGAGACCATGCCTAGTCATCTTAGACTTCAAATTATTATGTTCTGATATTATTAGTCTTGGTTATCATATTTCTATTTTGGAGTTTTCTTTCTTGAATTTATGTATTGTTAAGTCTTGTTGACTCGAATTTTCTTGATTTATTTAAATAAGACTTCCGCTGTTTGACTTATGTTCATTATGTATGCTTTGATATGACACCATGCTGTGACACTTCTACCCTTATCGGGTTGGGGTGTTACAAATTGTTAGTTGTATAAAAGTAAGGATTCTCAGTTTGTTCGTTTTGTTTGTTCTTCAAAGGTGAGACTTGAATGATAGCACTTATACGGTTCTTAAAAAAGCTGGTACTTCACGTAGATCACTCATAGTATTCTTCCTGGTATGTCTTTTACTAATTTTAATTCATGATTATTTAATCTTTAGATTATCCTTTAGCTATTATTTTTGGATTAGATACTTTATTTTGCAAACATGTTTGATGAAATGTCTATGTAGTAAAAGACGTCAACAAGTGTTTGTTGACAATAAGATATATTTTGCACTTAATTGGAGATCCATGATGTTTGATTCAAAGTTGAGCATTTATTAACAACAAGGTATATTTTTTATGGGTTAAAAGAGTTTAGTATGGCTATTTGAAAATCATTACTAGAGTAAAATTTTACTTTTGAAAGTTATTTCTGAGATGAGCTAATGTTAGCTAAAAGCCTTATACTTATATAGAATTTCTTAAGATGGGCTTATTTAGGACTTGCAATGCAAACTTCTTTGTCAAACCTTAGGTATCATACATTGATAAAGTTTTGGCGAAGGTTTGCAGTAGTGTTGTTGATCATTTAGAGAAGCTTAAAGTGTACAAAAATCAAGTCCGTAATTTTGGCCTTTTGGGTTAGTATTGTCGTCAGACATCGGGTTTTGTAGGTGGTCAGTGTGTATTGTCGCTATACTTAATAAAATTACTTATTGTAACTTATACAAACTAAATTTGCATTCAACTTATATGAAAAAAAGGAGCAGGGTTAGAAGATAATTTATTCTGTCAAGGGGTAATATACATTTATATAATGTCATAGCCTCTAATATGATTTTATTACGAGTCATACTATGTTAATCAATTTTTATGAACATAATGTTATAATGGAACAACATAGCAATCTTATGTTAATTGTATTTGATGAACCTTTTTTGTGATTTTATAGCATCTCAAAACATACAATGCCGAAAACCTTGAAAATCAAATGTGCGTGTTCGGTTGATAAGCCATCTTCTTCAAAGTAGCTTGCTTTCACATCTTTCTTATGTGACTAACTACATCATGATATGCAGTTTTCACTCGACAAGTCTTGAGCCAATGCTACTTTTATATCTTTTGAAAAGATATTAATGCAGTACCGGCCGGCTTGCTACAACTGCAAAAAAAATGAAATCTATATGCAACTAATGACATACAAAATATGCAAAGGCTTTTTGTTGCATGAAGGTGAGATACAGAGATATACCCAAATCCTATTCTCCTAATCACATCTCTATCTCTTTTTTGCACTATTTATTGCTAATTTTTCATTCATTTCCTGATGTATAACAAACAATGAAATATTAGGAAATGATGACTTAAAAAAAACATTATTACATGACGAGTTGAGCAATGCATATTAGGATTTATAAAAGACATTTACTATAATGAGTTTGCTGATTACTATTTATCACTTTATATAACAGTTTAACATATTCGTCATCAAGAATCTCAGTAAGCATTCCAATATTTTGTATGGTTTATGCTAAATGAAAAGGGAATATGTCTTTGCTTTTTCGTATCGTTCAGAGACCATTGGATCCACTAAAGATGAACGTAATATTAGTGATTTAAGTTATGTCACCAATTCCTCAACTCTTGCTCAATGCTGCCAGCACCCTAACGGATAAAAGATTCAAACTTTGTACTTCTAATCATATATAGATAATAAAATCCAATATGTGACGTCAAAGCTAATGAAAAACTAGCAGATATAGATGACCAATTCATTGCCATAATTGTAGTTACTTTTTTTGCCATTTATATTTATATATACTATGTCTTATTAACTAATCAATGTAGCACCGATGGAACGGATATATATATATATATATATATATATATATATATATATATATATATATATATATATATATATATATATATATATATATATATATATATATATATATATAGATCCAAAGAGAAGTAAATTAAAATAAGAAGTGGTGAGAAGTGACCAAAATCACGCATTTGAGATGCAACGACTTGCATTAGATGCATTTATTCATATAGATGCAACATCTTGAGTTTTGAAAGTTAATTTGATGTATAGATGGTGCAAATTGATTTTCATGATTTTGGCACGTGCAGAGGAACAAAAACAAGAGAAATCATGAAATGCATCTAATATAATGATATGCATCTGATTAAAAGCTAGAAACACACAATGGTGCGTTATAATGCATCTAAGATTATAGGGATGCATCTAATTTAGGTCGGTGCATCTCGGATTTGAGGTTATAGTTCTTCTTATTCCTTCTTATTTTAAGTAATATTCTTATTTGATCCTAACTCTCTCTCTCTATATATATATATATATATATATATATATATATATATATATATATATATATATATATATATATATATATATATATATTAATTATGATGACGTCTAATTGCCCACTAATCTAGCAAAATCCAATTCTTTTATTTAGTAACATAAAAAAAAAATCCTAGTGACTCCTTGTTCATCATTCATTGTCTTTCAGACGATACATATTCCACATATATTGCTTATACGAGTTTTTTGAATTACCATTGTGTCTTGAAAATTTAATTAAGTAAATGAGTATTTTCAAAAATATTTAGTAAACCAAGTACTTTTAAATGAAAAAGATAATATTTAGTTTTTCCTCAAATATTTGTTTCATCAACACGACAAGCAAGTGTGCCTAGTATCTTTAGTATTATTTGTGTCATTGCTCATTCTTTCCACCTTTACACTTTAATCCATTTTTCTAATATTATGTTATTCACTTTTATATATTGTGTTTTAGTGGGTTCGATTCTTTTATCATATTTATTTTTTTGTTTATCTTTGCCTTCTCAAACATTTGCTTTTTTTGTTGTTGTCGAAAGGCAAACTATTATTATGAGACCCCGAAAAAAAGGAGAGCAAAAGATACAAAACATGGCACCACACCTCAATTAATCAAGAAAATTAAAAGATAATGAGGCCCAAAAACATAATACAAACAAGGAAAGATACATCTAAAACCAAATGATACAACTAAACTCGGCACAAGGAGAACTATGATTAAGGGACCCATTGACTTCAAACCCACGAGCTAAGAAGAAAACCACACCTGTGTTACTTCTGTTAATTAACATGAAGTTAGAATCTTTAATATACATGGGATCAATGGTTCGAAGTGATTTTCTTGATATTGTTGAGAGGTTTGACTTTGGATGTTAATGGATTGTAATGTTAATTTTCAATAATGAAAAAAAAGCTTTTCATTTTCTTTTTCTCTTAAATAAGAACTAAAAATATTGGCTTGTCAAAAAGCAGAGAAGATGTTAATGCACACTTGTTTGTATGTGAGTAATGAAACAAAGATTGGAGAAGAACTAAGTATTTCATTTTCATTTAAAAGTACGTGTTTTGTTAAATATTTTTGAAAGTACTCGATTAACTTAATTAAATTTTCAAAACACATTGATAATTTAAAAAACTCTTGCTTGTACTGAGGTATAAAATGACTTTGTGAAAATATGGGTGGTAAATAACCCTCGGGTAAAAGCCTATTTCCTCTTAGATCCTTCTTTTTGTCTTTTTCATAGTTGTGGTAAATAACCACCGGTTTTCCTCTTCCTCTTTTTTTTCCGCCCACAAGTCCTAAACGCTCGTAAAATGCAAACCAATGGTGAGTTTCAATCTCATCCACAATCCATGGCGTAATAGTAAATAAACCCAAAACCAAGCATAACCAAGACACCTTCTTCTCTAAATTTACAAAGAAAACACACACAAGCATAATCAAAAACTTATGTTCTCTCTCCTAGGTTTGTTAAATCACTAAAATCAAATCCACATTATTATTAACCTTCAATAACACTTCAATGTAATGCTCAATTCCTTCATATTATCATTCACTTTAAATATATATATATATATATATATATATATATATATATATATATATATATATATATATATATATATAGTGTAGGTTATTTTGTAACCAAGAAAAGTGCGAACCATGAAAACCACCATTGTACTCTAATAATGCATGATGTATACTATATCAATGCAAGATGGCATTTTGAAAATATCTATAACTTATTTTAAATAAAATTTTAAATTTGGAGCAAATTAGGTATTTTCATTAATCATAAAATATCATCTTATACCCTAAATATACTACATAACCGCCACCACTTTTCTCTCTCATCTATCTCTAAACCCCAAAACCATTCAATCTCATCTACAATCCACAACACCAATGGGGATATCAGAATAAACCCAAAACCAAGCATAACGCATTACACATTTTTCTTTCTTCTCTAAATTTATAGTAAAACACACACATGCACAATCAAAACTTATGTTCTCTCTCCAAGGGTTTGTTAAATCACTAAAATCAAATCCACATTATTATTAACCTTCAATAACACTTCAATGTAAGTTCAATTCCTTCATATTATCATTCACTTTATATATATATATATATATATATATATATATATATATATATATATATATATATATATATATATATATATATATATATATATATATATATATATATATATATAGAGTCCCTTTATTTTCAACCCATCTTATCTCATGAACCGCGAGAACCACTTATGTACTCCAAATAATGCATAGTGTGCAATATGTTAATGCAAAATGGTATTTTGTAAAAATATCTATATTTTTAATTATTAAACTTTTTATTTAATCTAAAAGGGTATAATAGTAAAAGAAAAATTTTTATTTTTATTCATTGATTTTTTTTAAACTGCTTTTTTTTTTTTTTTTTTTTTTTTTTTTCTAGTATGTTTCGATTTAGTGCATATATGTTTTAAGCTATCATGTTTCCAGATTTAGTGCATATATGTTTTTAAGTTAGCATGTTTTCAGATTTAGTGCATATATGTTTTTTTTAAGATAGCATATTTCCAAATTTCATGCTACAATATATGTTTCTAGAAATAGTTAGGTGCATATATGTTTTTTTATATAACATAAATTTACAACAAACAAATAACATAAATGTTATTTCTAAAAAGAATACAAATTTCTAAAAAGCATGAATACATGAATCTAATCGATCTATACACGTGATCACTAATAATATGTAACACAAATGAACATATGTGCACACTCATTTTTATCAACATTTTTAGAAGTCGGACATATATATACACGTGTAGCCGTCAACATTTTCAAAATAGGACATATATGCACACTCGTAGACGTGAATATTCTTTAATTACACGATACAAAAAAATATAAAATTAGCAACATTAATATTATTAAAATAGAATTATTACAAAGAAAAATATATTTCACAACACAAACACATATGCACGCCGCTTAAAACATATATGCCCCTATGTACCATTCCTTAGAACATATATGCACCATTCCTTAAAAACACATATGCACGCCCCTTAAAACACATACAAACAATCATAACACATCTGCACACTTATGTAAACCACACCTTCTCGTATTAGCATGTTATTCTTTCTTTCCCAAACACCCATATCATATTAGCATGTTATTCTTTCTTTCCCAAACACCCATGTTTAGTTTGAATTATCTACATATTATTTTTTAAACACTCAATTTAAAAGTCAAAATTTTTAACATACGTAACTAACTAATTTGGCTAGATTTATTTACAAATTATTTTTTTAACACTGCTACTCATTATTGTGCTTGTTATGATATTAGTCAAAATAACAAGATCCCACTAGCACAAAAAAATATGAATAAAAATATACTCTGTAATAACGAACCAAATATGATAATAAAGTCAACTTAACAAAGAGAAAAGTCCACATTTTACACACCTTTCCGGGCTCGCTCTTAAAAATATGATCAATTCGAAGCAAGATGCCAATCACATCGGACCATGCCTACACGCTCTAAGCTTTCGTGTGTAGCATCTAAAACAAAAAGAAAAACCCGAAATCAAAATAATAACATAGTGATAAATAATAACATATATTGATAAATAATAACATATATAGAACAAAATAAACCAGTTCATTTTTCTTAGAAAAATATAAAAGTTTAGCACCAATTCGGTTTTGCTTGATAAAATAATGAGCATTTCATTTTTCTTACCAATTTTGATATGAGTATTGGTTATTTAGCATGATATTGTTTACGAACATATATATCATGAGATCTATGTTTAATATTATCAAGGAATCCTTTGAAAAACTACCTTTTCGTCTTTCTTCAGCAACATCAGAACTAATATTATCTTGCTTAACATTCGCGAACCCGTCATATAACGGGGTGACACTTAAAGGAGACAGTGGTTTAAGGATGATAAGATGACGGCCAGAGATCGCAGAAACTATGGTGGATGTAGGCGGCGGCCGTGAATTAGGGTTGTAGGGGAGAGTCGGTTTTTTGAAAAAGATTGAATGTGACTTTATTTTTTTCAACTGAATAGGAAATTCAATATATCTAATTAATAAGGACCAAAATTCCTAAAATGCCCTCCGACCATTTACAAAAGTTTACATAGTGTTTCACTTTATAACATTTTTGGCACAAGTCATTTTAACCCTTGATCATTAATCTAATGGCTAAAAAGTGGTTCTCGCAGTTCTCGCATTTAAAGTAGGTTCTGAAAATAAAGTTTCACTATATAGGGTAGGGTTAAAATGAAAGTTTCTTATAATGAAAAGAATGAGAAGGCATGTGGAGACATGTGTCACCTTTGCCACATCATCATGCCATGTCATATGACATGTGTCACCCCATAAAAAAATTCCGCCAAAATTTCCATAAAAATTTATTCTTGCATCATGATTATAAAAATCTTGCATCACAATTATAATTGTGATGCGATAATTATAACATTAATGCACTAAAATCATGATTATGATGCGATAAATTTATAACCGTGATGCGATAACTTATAACCTTAATGCACTAATAAGTTTTGGTGCATCTTTATTATAAGTTAATAGTTCGATTGCATCAACTATGATGCCTAAAATCAATATTATAACCTTAAATGCACTAAAATCATGATTGTGATGCAATAACTTTATAAGCGTGATGCGATAATTTATAACCTTAATACACTAAAATCATAATTGTGACGCGGTAACTTATAACATTAATGCACTAATAAGTCTTGGTGCATCTTTATTATAAGTTCTTGCATCATAATAATAGTTAAGTGCATCAACTATGATGCACTAAAATCAATGTTATAACATTAATGCACTAAAATCATGATTGTGATGCGATAACTTTATAAGCTGTGATGCGATAACTTTATAAGCGTGATGCGGTAATTTATGACTTTAATGCATTAAAATTATGATTTGTGATGCAAGGTAACTTTATAAGCGTGATGCGATAAAAAATTTGGCGGAAATTTTTGGCGGGAAAAATTTTGCCCAAAAAAAATTTTTTGGTGGGAAAAATTTTTTCCGGAGGTAGGGGTGAGGCGGGGGGGGGGTGGGTGGGAGTATGGTGATGTGGCAAAGGTGACACATGTCACTCCATGCGCCTTTCATTCTTTTCATTCTAAGAAACTTTCATAATAACTCAAACCTATATATATATATATATATATATATATATATATATATATATATATATATATATATATATATATATATATATATATATATATATATATAGAGGCTTTATTTTAAGAACCCACTTTAAGTCGAGCTAAACCATCTTTACAACTAATAATACACAATGTACATCATTTAATGCTCCATAGCATTTTGTTATTTTAATTTAATTCAAAGGGTATAATAGTAAAAGATATTTTCATATTATTTTGTTTTTACAATTCCGTTTTTATATATCTTAAAATTCGGTTTCTTTTTTTTTTTTTTTTTTTTTTTTTAATTCAAATAGTCATGGTGCATACATGTTTTTACCTAATCATTATTTTTTAAATCTCAAGGAGCATGTCGTTTTTTTTCCAAATAGGCAAATGTGCATACATGTTTTTTTTCTCAAATAGTCAAGCGGCATACATGTTTTCAATTAGTTAAAATGCATACATGTTTTTTTTAGCTAACATTTTTTTTTATTAACCTACGAGTATTTTTACATGATCATTATTTTTTTTGAAAGTTTGAAACACAAATTAAAGAACATAAATCATTATAAAAAGAAAAACACGAATAACATACTTAAATTGTTACATTTCACTTGATTATAAGTACAAAAACACGTTTAATAATCATATATCTCTAAAAGGCGCAAATTATCTTCATGTATAATCGTGTTCATCCACTTCCCGGTCTTAAATGATATCATCATCTTCATCAATCAATCTGAAACAAACATGCACGAAAACAATTAAAGCACAAACAAATAAGAAACAAAAATTAATCACAACAACTAGCATAACGCATATGTACAATTTTGTGTATATTAAACTATTGATGTAAACATGTTTTTTAATAATAAACACAAAACATATATGTTTTATAACCCAAAACACAAAACATATATGTTTTATACTAAATAAACATACATGTTCACCCATCACACAAAAACATATATGTTTTATACTAAATAAACATATATGTTTTATAAAACATATATGTTTTATAGTGAACCTGCATGATATAATAGTCGGTTACATAGCTATTTATTAGGATTTAACCAACATAGTTTCGTTTTATAATGAACCTTTTGTAGTGTTGTTCTGTAGTACAGATATACACTTTAGGAAAAGTAATCACAAACCCCCTTTAATACCGAAAAAGAGTTTAACCTCTGTTTCAAATGTGAGAGCATCTCCTTGTTCGATAAACCATTCTTTGTGGTGTAGATTGTCGAGATAATCGGCGTTTCCAAACCTTCTACTCTAACTTCAGCGATATCGAGACACTAAGAAATATGTGGGATATGCAATGGAGAAACTAAATGCCTTACAATGATGTTTCTTATACGAAATATCAACTTGAGCTCCATCACATGTCAGCAGGACCCTAAGCGAAACTCAAAGGCGCAATGAAAAATATTATGATATTAATCTACACTTGTCCAAAATCACCGTTATGATAGAAATCATTGAAAATATTAAAAAAAAAAATTACCTATGAGGCCAAATCCTCATATAAGTCTATGGCACATTATGTGTTTTCTTCAAAAAAAGCTTGGTTCTAGGAATATCAAGTCGGTAAATTTATTTTTCCGGCAACATTCTATTAACAACATATTTTCATACTCCAAGCGATTTCCTTAAACTTCAACCTCGTGGGTGTAGAAACAACAACTTGTATGTAAATGCCAAAGCGTACAATTGTATTATTTAGGGGTCAACATCATGGATGCAACGACCTCGATTTCCCAACAATGGAGGATTTTATAACAGCTTCAATTATTTAGGAGTCAACATCATCACTATAACAATTTTCATGCTATCAATTAACAACCACCAAATGGCCCAATGGTAACAACAACATTAAACAAAATAATCATCCAAACATAATAATCAAAAACAAAAACTATACTTATAATTTTTTAACCATCCTAGCAATAACAAAATCAAATCCAAACATATAAAAAAAACCCCAAAATCAAACATAAATCATTTGTAATAAACAATTATCCAGGCAGTTTAAATACATAAACCAAAAAAAAAAAAAATCCCCGAAAAAACCAACAACATACAACAAATCAAATAAAAAAAAAAACTTACAGATGATGATCACTTGGCTGTCGAGAATATGCATTAAAAGAGTTTCGTAGCTTATAGAGATCAAGAAACAAAAGGGTGATTTTCAGTTTAGAAAGAGGTAGGAGAAGAAAAAAATAGAGGCGGTTTTTTTGAGAGAATGATTAACTAGGTTAAAATGAAACTGATAATTATTAGTATTATAATAAAACGAAATTTGTAATTCCTAAAATGCCCTCTGATCATTTTCAAAAGTTAACTTAATGTTTCACTTTATTACATTTATGGCACAAGTCATTTTAGCCCTTGATCAACTAATCCAATGGCTAAAAAGTGGTTCTCATGATTCTCGCAATTAAAAGTTGGTTACGAAAATAAAGTTTCACTATATATATATATATATATATATATATATATAGAGAGAGAGAGGCACTTTATTTGAGAACCCACTTTAAGTCTGACTGCTGACCACCTTTTACAACTAATGATACACAATGTACATCATTTAATGCTCCATAGCATTTTGTTATTTTAATTAATTCAAAAGGGTATAATAGTAAAGACATTTTCATATTATTTTTGTTTTTTATAATTCCGTTTTAATAATCTTAATATTGAATTTTTATTTTTATTTATTTTTTTATTTATTTATTTATTTTTTAATACTAACATGTTTTCAAATAGTCATGATGCATACATGTTTTTTATACCCAACCATTACTTTTTTGAAATCTCAAGGAGCATGCATGTTTTGTTTTTTTTTTTTCCATATAACAAAGGTGCATACATGTTTTTTTTTCCCCAATAGTTAAGGTGCATACATGCTTTTTTTAACTAACACTCTTTTTTATCAACTTATCAACCTTTTTACATGATAATTATTTTTTTTGAAAGTTTGGAACACAAATTAAAAAACATAAATCATGATAAAAAGAAAAACAAGATTGATATACTTAAATATTACATTTCACTTGATTACAAATACAAAAACACATGCAATAATCATATATCTCTAAAAGTCGTAAATTTATCTTCATGTATAATCGTATCCATCCACTTCCCGGTCTTAAATGATATCATCATCTTCATCAATCAATCTGAAACAAGCATGCATGAAAACAATTAAACCACAAACAAATAAGAAACGAAAATTAATCACAACTAGCATAACGCATATGCACAATCTTGTGTATATTAAACCAATGAGGTAAACATAATTTTTAATCATAAACACAAAACATATATGTTTTATAATCCAAAACACAAAACATACATGTTTTATATGTAAACATATATGTTTTTATGTTGGACCATCTTCGTACATTTTAAGATCTTCAATCTCAAACAAACTTAATGTAACCTAACACTATAAATTGATTATCTCCACTTAATATAAAAACACAAAATAAAAGAAGATACAACAACTTTCAAGTATATGGACCACAATCCTAGTATGACAAATTGAATAGTTAAAGATATATAATATTTGAAACACAAACACTATAATACTAGTACGACAAATTAATGATGTATGGGGGCTGACCTGAGATGTAGCTCATCGGAAAAGACTTTTTTTTTAACAGAGCTCTTCGGAAAAGACTATTCATTGTCTTCACCTATTCATTAATTTTATGAGATAATAAATAGTTAAAGATATATAATATTTGAAACACAAAAATATAATATAATGTATTTAATTAAGCCATAGTGCATTACGAGATAATGTTGATAAAATTACTAATTGTGTTTGTTGTCTTTCTAGTTCTACTGGTTATTTAATTAAGCCATGAGATGCTGTAACAATTGCCATAAAGTGCGGATCGATTTGATTCTCGGTGACCAAACAAACATTGATTTTAGCCTACGACTTGATAAAATTAAACCCATCTATATAATCCACTAAAGTAAAATAATTATTCAAAAATACATACAAACACCAAATAATAGAAAATTAGTACTACTAAGCGAGAAACTATACCACATCTGTTTTGATATCATCCAGGTCACATCAATATTCTTCAAACCATAAAACAACCAATAGCCCATTTATCTTTCATATAGTGATTTTACGAACACCTTGACCCGAATCATTCATTACAAAGACCATCATCGATCGCATCTTTATTCATATGACCAAAAATATATATATTGTCATCAAATTCATTGATTTTCATAGCAGGCGATGAAACCGATTTAATTGGTGGTGGTGGTGGCGGTTATGGAGAGAGGCGGCTGGATATGTGAGAAGGAGAAAAAGAGGATCGTGTTTTTTTACCTAATCCTATTGATATTATTTCTATGGAGGGTTTAAAAAATATAATTATGAAATCTCATAATTACCCTTTCAGCTTTGCATATATTGTCCTAATCTTTCGTTAATTACATTAATGGCACAATCAATCATAGCCATTGATCAAACAATCTAATGGTTCAAAGAGGGTTCTCGCGGTTCTACATTTAAAGTAGGTTACGAAAATAAAGTTTCACTATATATATATATATATATATATATATATATATATATATATATATAACCCAAAGTTAAACACAAAATGTTGTAAAAGTATTAACAACTTCTTTTAAAACATTATACAAAGCTTTTGATTTAACACTTTTGAAATTCTATATAAATTAATATGAAGTGGTCACATCAAAATTCTTAAAAAATGAAAATATGTAATTATACTTTATATGAGACTGAGTTTAAAGATCATAAAATCGTTAGTTAAAAAAACAACATTACCAAAATAAACTATTTACAATCCCTTCCATTTCAAAATTATTATCCATCTTTTAATTTTAGGATATTTCAAAATAATTATTCACTTCTTATTTAAACCAATTAAAATAGAGTTTAGTGAGCAAGAATGTTATTTAATTGGCAGTGGAATGTAGTGGTCTCATTTATTTTAACCTGTGTATTTTTTGTTTCTTGACGATTAAATGGATGCATTACTTACTTGACTAAATTAAAATAGAAAAAGTTTGTAATAAAATAAATTAAACGGTTATAGTACCTAAACTAAGAAAATGGGTTAAAAGAGGTTGTAACTGAATCAGCAATGTTGTTAGAAATTAGTTACAAATAAATAAAAGTTGCACGAGCAGTTTATGATTCCTCATGCATGCCAACTAACCAACCACTCCATCACCCTTCCATTCCATCCCAAAAACGGTTAAACCTAACTTCCCACCTTCCTTATAACAACCAAACCATTTCATATCTTACGCGCATTTCATTTCCATCTTTTCAAAACAAAAATGGCGTCATCATCATCAAACGACAACGTTAACTTATTTAAGAAGAAAGGGTCATGGACCCGAAGAAGACGCAATGTCGATACAGTTGGTGGAAACACGGTGCAAGAAATTGGACGGTGATCGGGTCAATATACCCGGAAGATCCGGCAAGTCATGTCGTCTCCGTTGGTGTAACGACTTTGCCCAACGTCAACACCGCCCTTCACTCCTCATGAAGATGACATCATCCTCGTGCACACCTCATCCACGGCAACAAGTGGTCCGTCATTTCCAAGCTTTGCACGGTCGTGCGGACAACGCCATTAAGAACCGCGGAACTCGACTCTCGAGCGACGCGGATGACTCGACTCGGTCTTCTTACGAGAGTGAGTCGACTCGATCGATGATGATAATGAGGTTTGGGTTTGAAGAATAAAAGAGGAGGTGTGTGAGTGTGAGTATGAGTGGCGTCGGCAGTTGTGATGGGATGACGGTTTGACGCTCTTGCCACCGGTGATGGGGAGAAGAAGAAAGGTGATGATGAGGTGGAAAAGGGGACGATCGAGATTGAGGACGTGTCTTGTTGATGTCATGAAAAAATGATTGCTAAAGAGGTTAGGAGTTACATCGATGAGTTGAGGCTATGATGGCTTGTCTTTTGGACCTACAACAGTGACTAGATTTTGGTTGTGTTTGAGGAAGTTAGAATTAGAGATTATGGAAAAAGATTATGTCATTTCAAACTTTTATTTAGATTATTAACATGTTATGAGTTAAAATTTGTCTTCTTTGAGTTTATATGTATGAGATAGGAGTTGTGTCTAGTTTCATTTTCAAAGTGGTTATTGTTAAGGAATATGGAGTAATTTGACTATGGTTTTAGTTGCGATTCGGTTGCATTGTTTGAATTGTTATCAACAAGTAAAGATTCACATACCTCTTAATTATTCAATGTGCGAATTGAATAATTGATATTGTTGCATATGCTGCTAAAAATATATTGTTGGAGCATTGATTTTAGATTTTTAGTTAGATAACCAAAGTTATGGCTTTGCATCTAACATGAATGCACATTGAACCATTATTAACCTAAACCCGACAGTTTGGTGTTCACATGATGCTGGCGTGGTCTCATGATATGGGTCTGAAAGTTGCTTTGATCTAAAATCACATCGTCCTGATACTCAGTATAACTCGATCTTTTGAGCTCTGTCGTGAACCTAACTCAATCTTTTAAATCGGACATGAAACTATGGAGCTAAATTCGAGGGGCAGTGCAGTTAGGACCAAACAAATTAACTTATATTCATGAACCAAGGCGCTTCGGTTTTCCTTTATAACAAGACCTTAAGGCCACCACAGTGGATTTAAGACCAAGATAAGCGAGAACTAATATTCAAGGTTCCCAATGAGCATGAACTAAAACGTTAGTTGGTACATTGACTAGATATTGGTCTTTGCTCTTTGGATCCACTATGGTCTCAAATGGATTTTCGGATGAGCGATTGCTAAGATCGATATTACCAAATTAAAGGTTTGCGTGAGAAACTAAGCGGTTTATGCATTTAAATTCACCACCCGTGCCTCAATCAAACCAAAACCAAACCCAGTTAAATTTAGAAAGGTCAATATATATGAAATAAAATACAAATACAAGAGCGAAACAAAATCAATTGAAGCACTACGAGGCAAACATACCATAGGGCTTTAGGCGAGGAGGGGTTTGAAATAGTTTTCAACCAGACAATTGTGGCGCCTCGGTTATTACATCATTAGTTGCGTCATTGCCCCAAGCGCAAAGATGCTTTACAACCCATCCGAACATCTTATTTTATACACCTCATGCCTACGCCACTTTGGCTAACCCGGTGATGTGGGACAAGAAACTTCATGAATATGCACTTTTGAAACCTCTTATATTTTTATGACAAACATAAATAAAGATACAAAACATCATTATGTTCCTGTGAATCCATAATGAATTAGATTTCCTCACTCAGGATCGATGGAATATTAAATTTGTATGAGGGCTTAAGTTTTGTTCGAGTTGGTAAGGGGATGAATAGTCGGAGTCTGGACAAATGTAACGTTAGAGTCAATGAGGCTCGGTCATAAGCGCTATGCAGCGATGACCACAAGTTTTTGTTGGAATTATATATCAAGACATTCAAATAAATAATCACAAAACATCAAAGTAATATTGCGAGCGTATAGGATGTATTAATGAATAATTAATTAACATAAAGAATATGCGTACCTTTGTTGATTCTAGCGAACAAGAATCAAATCCACAAACTAACAACGGATGAACCCTAATTTGATTTAGTTAGGATTATATGAATTACCCTCACCTTTTTGTAATTCAATCCAAGATAATAACAATAGTGTGTTATTACTATGTTCTTGTACACACGTACTAAACCGAATTAAAGTAATGCTAGTTTTTAGTAAACGAATAACTTGATGTGGAAAAGTTTAAGGATCGACACCAACAAAGGTGTGGCGACCGGTTTTGGAGCAAAACACACACAAACGATTTTAGGTTTAGCTAATGAATACAAGAGGTGCAAAAACAAGACCCCTAAGCCTTGTTTATATACCCAAGCAAACTTGGAGAACAAGTTGTGGATTGTTTCCTTATCCCCTATGCCGATCGGTTCTATACCTCAACAAAGGGTTCCGGAATCTTCCAAACTTTGCAATTAAGTCCTTTTCCAAATACCTTTAACGACCGTTAGTCCATTACATTAATTACTTAACGTCCGTTAGTTATTTCGTTTAATAAATAAATAAATATAACATTTATATTTAATTATTAACTTTAAATTCTCATACGTAAAGTGTGCAATCCCATAGTCTCGAGTTCGATCCTAACTCACGTCTACTAATTTATATCCATAAAACCAACGACTCCCACTTGGATATATCTTAATAGAGTGATCACATTCGGTTAGCGTCTAGCAACACTTGATGCCTCTAGTACAACTCGAGCAAGGCTCTGGAAAACCTTTTAATGATTTCTCATTATTATTATCCTTTGTTTCTAATACCACGTTAAATAAAGATATGGAATTAAGTCATTCTTTATATAACTATTTTGTTTCTCGTTTGTAAATGATTGACCAAGATTACGAATCATCTAAACATATTTAGGGAGATTTGGGTGCGGCGCACAAACATCTTGTCAACCCTACGAGGGCCCAGTGATATTAAACTCCAAATAAATTTGAAGGAACAAATTCTATCTTGACTACAAGAATAACCCACAAACTTTGTAACATTTACGAAAACAACCCTTATGACTACCGATTCGTATAGCGTTAAGTTGCTCCACGAAATGCACTACATTCATGACACTTATCGGTATCTCAAGTCCGAGGATAACTATTCATAATTTACTTATAACAATATCCACAAAGTAAATTATGTAGTTGGGATAAGTCCTATATTCAATTCATTGAATATCATCTGAAATTGGTATGCATTCTCATCAATATACTTTCAAGTATATTCTACCACATCTCTCAGATTTGTCTTGGTTTAATGATACTCCCATATCATTAATCGACAATGGACATTTAGAATAACTTAGTTACTCATGGATTAAACATGCAAATATATGACAACAATATTATAAATGAAAATAAACATAATCCAAACTTTATTTCATCAAAATAATAAATGTTTTACAATATCCTTTATCCAAATACTAATCACGGTTATGCATGAAACTATTAGCTAAGCAAGTCCAATTCCATTGGCAAGTCCTACAAGCTTGTCTTTAGCTAAAGCCTTAGTGAATGGATCGGCTAAGTTATCATCATGTGAACTTTCGATGAATTTATTTCACCTTCTGGACTTGTTCCCGAACATAGTGATACTTAGTGAAAATGTCGGTGCCCTTCATGACTCGGGTTCATTGGCAAATATGATTCTGCAAATTGTCACAATACATATCAATAGGCGATTCAATTGAAGGCATAACACCAAGCCCGAAATGAATTTCCTAATCAAACGACCTCCATTGTAGCTTAGGCGACTATGTATTAAACTTCATTGCGAACATCGCAATGTAGTGCGCTTCTTGCTCTTCAGTCAATTGCTCCTCCATTTATGACAAAGACATAACCCGTCGAGACTTCGTATTATCTTTATCACACCGCCGGGACGCATCACGATGCTTGTAACACCAAGCTACGTGTGCGGATTTCCACCATACACTAAAAACATATCTTTAGTATTTCTAAGATACTTTAGAATATGTATGACAATCGATGAAGTTCACCCGGATTACGTTGATATCGACTAGTCATGTTTTGAGCGACGCCACATCGGCCTTGTGCATCTCACGGCATACATAATAGATCCTATAGCCGAAGCATAAGGAACTTTACGCATCGTGCCACCTCGGCGGTGTTAAAACACATATCGCTACATAAGCCATGCTTTACTTCCATCGGCAAATATCCTTTCTTGGAATTTTGCATATTGAATCTCTTCAATATTTTATCAATGTAAGCGCTTTGACTTAAACCAATTAACCGCTTTGACCTATCTCGGTAGATCTTGATTCCCGAGAATGTATCAGACTTCTCTAAATCCTTCATAGAAAAACACTTCCCAAGATATGCCTTAACATTTTGCATACTTGGAATGTCTTTCCCATAATTAATATGTCATCGACATAAAGAATTAGGAAAATTACATCACTCCCACTAACTTTGTGATATACACATGGCTCATCAAGATTTTGAATAAATCCATACCTTTTGATTTCTTCATCAAATCTTTTATTCCATTGCCTTGATGCTTGCTTCATCCATAAATGGACCTTTGAAGTTTGCATACGGTTTGGAAATTGTGGATTCATGAACCCCTCGAGTTGCTTCATATAGATGTCTTCATCTAGCGACCATTTAAGAAAGCGGTTTGACATCCATTTGCCATATCTCATAATCATAGTATCTTTGCTATAGCTATGAGAATTATAATAGCTCTAATGTCCGCTACGGAGAAAAAGTCTCCTCGTAATCAATGCCATAAGTTTGAGTAAAACCTTGCGCAACTAGGCGAGCTTTATAGGCGTATACATTGCCATCCATGTCGGTCTTAATCTTATAGAGCCACTTACTCCCAACCACCGGGCGTTTAGAGGTAAGTCAACCTCTACCAGACTTCATTTTCTCTCATGGATTGCATTTCCCATTCATTGCAACCTGCCATTTAGCCTTGTCGGGACTTGCCATGGCGGCTTTATAACTAGTAGGCTCTCCAAGATCTCCGAACATAGTTTCCTCAACCTCTACGTTAAGACATAGGCGTTCGGTGCACGTATATTCCTTACGGATCTCTGACGGAATCACTTCAACCACGGTGGAGGACCCGGACTATCGGGTTCTCCGGAAATACGTTAGTGTTAGTGTCTTCTTGATCATCTTCCGGTCATAAACTCTCCCGAATTCTTGAGATCGAGATCTCGTTCAAGAAAATCTCCATACCTAGCAACTCTTTATTTTCATTGGATATATATAAATAGCTCGAGCTCGACATAATGGAATAGCGAGAATGGAATCATTAAGAAAGGGAATAAATCTAGATAAAGAAAATATAGTCTCATTTTTGGCTCGAGCTCGGCTCGTGATCAAAATTTTCGATGTTGGCTCGAGCTTTATCACTTTATGAGATCTTTAACTACGTAATAATTTTGTTCTCCGATTTATTAAGTTCATATGTTGTAATTTTTTGTTAACAAATTTCACATTTGTAGCTCGAGCTCGTTAACAACACAAAGAAAATTAGAAACTCATACATTATTTTAACAAAAATCCCATATAATGTATATATATTTCTAAATGGCTCGTTTAAAGATGCTATCTCGAGCCTAAGCTACCACCCTATATATCCACCGGTAATACTACTACTACTACCTGGGCTCGAGCTCGATTGTGTATTCATATTTTGGATATTGAGGTTTAATGAAATTGGGCTGGTTATGACTCGGATCCTCGAGAGTCCAAAGTTTAAACTCGGCTCCTAATTAGAATAGAGCTTTTTTGTGTAATTTTCCCCAAATCAAATCCATGAGCTTTTCACGGCGGCTCCGCTTTTTTCCAATAACTAGTTTTCCGAAGGTAATGCATCTTGAATGGGTCATCTTCCGGATCATAAACTCTCCATTCTTCAATTCTTGAATGATCTGAGATCTCTTTCAATTCTTCATTTCCTTTCCGTATCTCAAACAAACAAAGATTACTTTATTTTCTTTGGATAGTAAAATTAGTAACCATACATTCCTTAGGGTATCCTCTGAAGATACACTTCTGGATCTTTGTTGGAGTTTATCTGCTGAGTCACGTTTAACATACGCCTCGCAACCCCGGACCTTTAAATAAGACAGGGTTAGGAGCTTTACCATGCCATATTTCATATGGTGTCTTATCAACCTTCTTTGTGGGAACCATATTTAGAATCTGACAACGGTGATTCTAAAGCATAATCCCAAAAGGATAAAGGTAGAGTGGTAAGATTAAACATAGATCGTATCATGTCCAACAATGTACGATTTCTTCTCTCGGATACACCATTTTGTTGTGGAGTATATGGAGAAGTGAGATTCTGGACAATTCCATTCTCGGCTAAGTAATCTTTAAACTCTTGGCTTAGATACTCGCCTCTCTATCGGATCGAAGAGCTTTAATCTTCTTTCCCAATTGCGGTTCTACTTGACTTTGAAAACCTTAAATGTTTCAAACACCTCATGTTTATGCTTAAGTAAATAAACATAACCATAACGGTTGAAATCATCGATAAAGGTTAAAGTAGCTAGCACCTCTCTTTGACACATGTCTAAGTGGTCCACACACATCGGTATGAATAAGACCAAGTAGATCGAAGCCCTCTCCATATTGCTATGAAAAGGTTTCTTAGTCATCTTCCCGGATATGCATGACTCACATTTATCAAATGATTCATCATTGATATTTTGCAAAAGCCCTTCTTGTTGCGACTTATGCATGCGAGCCTTGCCTATATGAGCAAGTCTACAATGCCAAAGATAAGAAGAATTCAAGTCTAACTTTATCTTCTTGTTAATGCTAAACATTGAATTATTATTATTGTTAGATTCATTTCCAATCACATCAATTTCAAACACACCATTCACGATAATTGCTTTAAAATAAAATACACCATTTAAAGAAACATCAATTCCATTACGTGAAATAGTATGAGTAAAACCATCATCCAACAAAGCGAAAATGAAACAACACCTCTAATTATAGAAGGTGCGTAATGACAATTGTTCAATAACGATTACTAAGCCGAAGGCAATACTAAACTAAACGTTCCTATGGCTTCAGCAATTTGCATGTGCTCCATTTCCACGTGCGATATTGCTCCCCATAGGCAAGCTTCCTTTCCACTCTAAACCCTGCGGTGTATTACAAATGTGAATACCACAGCCCGTATCATATACCGAGAATTATTATGATTTAGAGTAAATAATTCAATGACAAATAAATTACCGAAACAGGCGCCCACGGACCCTTCATACTTCATCTTATTTGCCCAATTCATCAAGATAGAGCAAAGTTTCTCTTCCAATGCCCAACGCTCTTCGGTGGTGGCATGCTTGATCCTTTAGGATTATCCTTCCTAGGAGTAGGGTTCTTCTTGGGTTGAGGTTGATAGGCCATCACTGTTTGCCTTTGTCAACCTTTCCACTTACCCTTCTTGTTGTTCGCATTACTTGCGGTTTTGGCTTATTAATCCTTCCACCACAATAGCAAGTACACAGGCGGTAGGAACCTTTTGAGGCAACCCTTTCTCATAATCAATAAGCAATGTGTGTGGGTCGATGCTTGTCTTCCCACGCAATGCATATTGAAATTTCGACAAAACCATTAAAATCCTTGTTAAGGGATCGATTAATTAGATTCACGACCATGTCATCATCATAAGTTTTGCCAAGTGCTTTTAGGTGGTCCATGTAACCTTTCATTTCCGGCACATGAGCACTCACGGTTTACCTCACCTTGCCCTCTGATTGTATGTAGCGTCGGTCAAGTCATAAATCTCGACGGCATTGGTTTCTCAAACATAGTTCAAGTTCATTGAGCATATTATATGGGAAATAATGTTGAACTGCTTTTGAAAGCGATTCCATTGTTCCCAACATAAGACAAGCCACATCATTATGGCGCTTATACTCCAGTTTCCACTCGTCCTTTTGAGCTTGGTAGCTTGAGGACCGGTTGGTTCGGCGAGGCAAGGTTCATAAAGATATTTCATACGATCGACAACTCTACGAGACAATTCTCAAAGAGCGGTGCCAATCATTGAAGTTCTTAGAGCGATCAACTTTTCTCGATCAAAAAGCTTTTGAGCGAAATTTAGTCGATGTTAGTGTTATCGTTATTTTGAGCCATTTCTGAGAAAAAAGTTCAAGTATTAGTATTTTCGATAATACAATTTTCAAGAAAATAAAATATACCCAACGACAATATAAACATATAACCATATAATTTTCTCGAAAACTAGAATCCAAATTATCATAGGTTCATTACATCGGTTGATCGCTAGCAACGAACGATATAATAAGGTAATCTGTCGAACATTAATTGGCAAACAATTTCCAACTCCTAGATCATTATGGGATTTATATTTTCCAACGCTATTGCAAATATAAACATGTTTCATCCCATCTTATGCCATTGAGTCCAAGTCTCACTTCCTACTCAACTTAAGTGTCTAACTTAAAGAGCGCAAATATGTCCATATAAGGTCTCACTTTACATAGAGATTTACCTCTCCATCACAATCTAGCCAAGTACTCTCATGACATAAATTGCAACTTCAAGTGTTCTTTTTAATTAGATGGCATATTCTTAATTTAAAAGGGTACTAGTTTTGATTTTATGTGGTCAAATCAAATATGTACAAAGATGTCATGCATTCATCTTGTAGCATAATTTTAATAAAAAACTTTTTATTACCAATTCATAAAGATCAAATTATCAAAGTTTTGATTGAGGTATTGGGTTCACCAATCAAGGAATTTAGTATTAATTATCATCCATTATACCGTACTTTTGCATAAGTGTAAACACTTAGTGTTTCGGATAATTACCACCGAAGTGGCGCATGGAATTAAAACTAATTAAGCCCTTAAGATGAGCTTGTACATTATATGGCACTAAGTAGCTCCATTCGAACTTCTGAGGCGAGGACCGTGTAGCGCCAAAGCACAACCTAAGACATCCATTCGGTGTGACTATGCGCACTTCTTAAATAACCCTTTATAGTTCATTCGAATGGGTGAGCCGTTCGGTCATTGTACCAAAGTCGCCAATCAATTAAACTATTGAAAACTTAACTCTTCCAAAACAAATCAAATTTCGCCATTGTTTAGTCCGTATTATTTTCTATTCAAAATTACCCTTTGCTTAAAAGCATCTAACATAATAAACAAACAAGTAACAAATAAAAATAAACTACTAAAAACAATGCATACATAATAAACAATTTATACGTGTAAACAAGTAGCCACATGCAACTTATTCGATAAAATCCTATTAATAATCAATATCTAGGTTAAATTAATGTATATATTAATTTTGGGTTTTCACTCCAACAATAGAAAGTGAACCACATACATCGAAGAATCGATTGCGTAAACCCTTAATTAAATTATACCAAATTGCACATAATTGATTCATTAATGTATATAATTGGAGTCTTCCCCAATTCAAGATTTATCATAATAACATGTCTCAACAATTAAACAATAATCAAAGCAACTTATCCATGACTAACATGCATGTATAATCATGGATATCATAACAATTTATACAAATAAGTCACAAGATCGCATATAAAAATTCCATGACACATAACAAATTATTCATGAATTAATCATGTAATCAATATTAATTCTAGGTTTTAATAAGGTTTTAATGGTCGAGTCATAGGTTTAAGTTTTGTGCAGTTACTCACTTACTCCATTTGATATTATTAGCTATGTAAACCCGACAGACTTAATAGACATAATTGTACTTTATCGACAACAACGTGAAACATATTTCGTAAATGATTGTTACTGTAAGGGATATAAGATGGTTATGGATCAATAATCTTCTATGTATCTACGGGTTCATATGAGTATTTTTATCTCATCTATAGCTAGCGAGACTTCTTAAAGAGCAAATCATTAACAAAGAATTACAAAGGACGATACAACATCCAAATTTACTTAGAAAGTATTGACATAAGATTTAGCTTAACAAAAGCGTTAAATCCATTACTATGATAAACTATAACGAGTAAAAGCACGGACTTGAGAACAAAGAAGATAAAGCTGAAGCAACCAAGTAGAGGCCACAAGAAGGCAATTTCCATTTAGAGATTACATGAGATGTGTAATAGAAGTGCGAGAACAACAACCATTTCAAAAAGGCTCGGTACCTACTCGTATTGTCAAGTCTGAACCTTTGCTTGAAAACAAACAACTGTCCAAAATTCTAATGTGTAAACCGAAAAGAAAATAGATCCAACTGCATCTCTGCATCTTTTACATATTTTATGTCCAAGCATAAAATTTTAGATATCGATTATGTCACTATTTTAAATTCCTCATTTAGTTTTGTTAATTCTCGTTTTAAGACATCACCTATAAGTATGCTTCACCATTGAACATCCTAAAAAAACACACTATACTACTTTTATTGTATAATCCGGTCCATAGCTAATTCATAATTTGATTGCAACAATGGAAGCAAAACAATGTGTCCAAATAACAAAAATAGACAGATGAAAACTTATATGTCCTTCAAAACACCGGTAACTTTGTTGATTTAATAGAGATCATTGAACAACCATCAAGCACAATCAAGAGGTGAGGGGAGAAAGATCAAGAATGAAGAAGTATCGTATTGTTTTGCGGTGATTTGCTCAAGCAACAGTCATTAACTCATAAAATTCCGTTTCTAATTTCTTCACCTCTGTGCGTGGACAATACTTCTTAGTTACCAGATTCTTGAATTCATCCACGTGAGCTTGTAAGCATTTTCGATACCAATAGTGCATGATATGAATTCCACCATGACATGGCGCCATCTAAGAGTGTACCGGTGGCAAACTTCACCTTGTAGTCATACAGGCAATTGCATAGAAAAACAGAGACTCCATTTCTCAAACCATTGAACCATAGCGATGGCTCCTTCCGTGCCTTTGAACTTTGTGGGATCACAGTTCTTAAAGTCCTTGTATGTACAATTTGAACTCGGACCCTCCTGCGGCTCACTGTGGCGGCAAATCTAACGACTTGACGGCAACCGCGACCTCGGCAATAACAACTACTGGTTGCTCGTTCTTTCCTTAGTGCCTCGCCTATACTATCCTCTACATACTTTTGGATAGCGGTGGTGTCATGTCTAGTGCAGACTTTCTTTGGCGCCATAACTCTTCAAAATAAGAGGAAAAATGAGGCCTGACAAAGTCCTATGTTAAGAATAAAGCTCTAAAGAGATGTGATGTGAGTGATAGGTTTGAGGTTACTTTTCAAAATGAGTGGCGGTTTAGTGACTTAGTGTGTGAATAGCGTGTAACTCGACATGTTAGTGGTGAAACAAAGGTGAGTGACTTTGCCCTACTTAAAGGTTTTGTCTCGGCATTCGGCGTTATCGGTAATGAGTCAACGATGTTAAAATTTTGATGGGGAATGACAAGGCATTCTCCGTATTGAGTATGAGGAAATGATAATGGGATGGGTAATTAAAGGCATCCATGTGACAATCGATGTGAAATGAAAGTAAATAACTCGAAAAATATGCGTATAAACCGCATGTAAAGTGAACATGCACTTATGATGAAATGATGAGATGCTATGATGATGTGGTTATAGTCTAGGGTCAATGATGCAACCTAGTTCTCTATAAATGAAGCTCGATGCCAATCATCACACCCCAATTACATTTTGCGTGAAATGGAATTCACGAGGGATTGGTATCATAGCATCACAATCACGATTATATTGAACGACCTAGTCCATATGAAATGTCCTTGATGATATGTTTATGAATTGGCAGCTAAACCATTAAGGTTACGCGAATTTGATACTCGTAAACCTAGTTTACGATAAGCGATGAAATAGTGAAACTTGAATAGTGATTTTCTCAGGGAATGAATAGTGTTTCGTGAATAGTAAATTTTGAAATCGTTCTCGAATATTACTTGACTTGGCGATGAATAGTAAAATTTTGAATAGTAACGGTGAATAGTAAATTCCGAGATGAATAGTAAATTTTGAAAAATGACACGAAATTGCGAGTTGTCACATACATCTTTTGCCATCTAATTTTATTGGCCTTTTGTTTTGATTTTCGGAAGATGAGTACATTTTGCTTTTACATTCTGACGATTGTGAGATAATCAAGAAATTAGTTGAGAGGTTAGTTGATGACCGATGGTACTCTATATCGCACAGTTTCTGACCTATCAAACAACATAAGTTGTATATGGTCATTATTAATATCAGAAAATTCCAAGTTTCATGGTTTGTGATGCAAATTTGTTAAAACACTGTCATAGGCTGTGAAGATAAATCCATAACAGGATATAGGCGGTGTATCCAAAACCTTAAGAGGAGCAAAAGATGACTGAGGCAATGACAATAAAACTAGCAGTCTCAAATGGCGGGACGGGTCAGGTAATGAGTCAAAATGAGTTTGAGAAATTTATATTTAAACTGATAAAACTGGCTACTCCTTGATCGGTTTTTGTTTCATTTGTATTACCTAGATAGGAAGCAGTAGTAGACAATATTTGAATCTGACATTAATGAGGATGGGATACTTACCTTTAGCAAAAGTATTAAGACATAACTTATTTGTAGCATGGCTATGCTGCTCATTAATACCAAGAATAATTTGTTAGTTAGATAAGAACGATAAGAACTCCGGTCGTGTGCTTTTCACATGCTTTTCTAATTAATCAATTGTTGAAAAGAATTAACAAATTTTATAAAAAAAAAAAAAAAATTACATTTGTGATGATAGACGTTAGGTTCCGCTAATGTCATCTGGTTGTTGTGATTCTCCTTGTACATACACTCATGTTATACCTGTAATGTTGTAGAGAGGCCAAGTGGGCAGTAATTAACACATGCATTGGTGGCAATGAAATTTTGAAGTTTCTTTGTGTTCCCACATGCATAAAAGTAATGAAAAAACGTAGTAAACGGGCTTTTCTACTATTCGAACAAGTACATGTTAATGCAATTGCTGAAAGTGCATGTGTATGATTTCTGAAACTGAGCTTTCTGAACAAGACTTTAAAAATTCAAAAATGATTTGATGGGATATCGATTGTAGTATATGGTCATTATTAGAGATACTTTGAATGAAAAAAGTCCGTGTAAAAAATCAAAACCCACCCATATGGCTAAGCATGGGATTTCATCCTTATGTGATTATGTTCTTAAACTTGTTTGAAGGCTGTGATTAAGTTTGTTAACCAATGCTGAATTTATAGTTACTAAACTGAAAATGGAGTTTATAGCGAAAGTTATATCCAGCACCATCATTCCGGTTCCTCCGGCATGTTATGAACAAAATGACGAACACTAACAGATTATAAATTAAGAATTACATTGTTGGATACATTGTTATCAAGCCTCACAAACCTTGAATCTCTCGATCTCTCTTACAGTTTTCTGTTACCACAAAGAATGCCAATCATTATGTCAACCCTGGTTTTAGAGAATTATATTTGGCCTCTTGCAAGCTAAAATTGTTTCCGAATTCAATTCGAGCCATGAAACAGCTTAGTGTGTTAGATCTCTCTAGCAACGAAATCTATGGCCAAATTCCTCATTGGACGGGAGAAAGGAGGAACTTATGGGTTGAGATATGTATTGCACAAGTGTTAAATCTCTCGCAAAACCATCTCGTGGGACTTATTCCAGAAGGACCAAAGTTCAGCACATTTGGCACTTCCTCGGGAGGGAATTCAGGTCTCTATGGGACTCCATTGCCCAAACGCGAACATCAAAATTCCCCATAAGTTGAAGATGATGATGACAAGGAGGAGATTGGTTTTACATGGAAAGTAGTGATGTTGGGATATGGATGTGGAACATCAGTCGGATTGGTGATGGGATATCTCATGTCATCAACAAGAAAAGTCAAGTGGTTCAATGCAATTGCTGATTCTGCATAGAGCTTAGTCTTGAAGAAGAAGAGAAGACAAATATATATCGGAAAATGATGTTATTAAAGTTACGGTTGCCTCGCCCTATAAATTTTCTTGCTCTAAAACAATTTATGATGCAGGTAGAGGATTTTGTTTTACCCCGTCTTCTCGAAAGGAGATCTCATTTTCCACAACAAAGAAAAAGAACCAAGGTGAACAAGCAAGCGCAGCAAGGCCATTCCCACACTCGTTAAGGATGATACGAGAGAATGCAAATAGATGTGAGATTGAGAGAAAACGGTTGTGGTATGAGAAGAGATAAATTAAAGGTAATGCAGACAAGGGACCATTTTGGAAGAAGGCTTGGTATTCCTTTCTATCGTTTCCATATTTTACAACTGAATGTACATCGACATTTTGGTATCATTCACTATCAACTGTTTTGGATGAATATTGGTTTGAAAGAATTTCATTGCAATAGAAGCATATAACTACACTTGTAAAACACATTGTATATACCAAAGGGTGTTAATAAATGAACCTTACAAAACTATATACTCCGTAGTAATCAAGTGTAGGTGCACCCGGATCTATGAGGTACCAAAATAGCTCATTAGCTAAGTCATTGAAATGAAAAATCGTCTTGACAGCGGTTATCCAGACCATCCGGCACAACAACCCAACTGAGGTACACTAGTGACACAAATTTCGGCTTAACAATAATAAAGCACAGTAAGCCTTCTCCTTGATTTAACCAAAACAAGGTTACTCGGTGATCATCATTACTCTTCCTTTCAAAAGCATAGACTTTGGAACATATTATACAATTAACTACTACACATCTATAGATCCAAATTTATGTTAAACAAGTGAAGATTGGAAGAACATAAAACTGAATCAAGCATATAGAAATGACTGATGAACGATGAAACATTTACACAATGAAGGTCACACCATTATGATAAGTACCACTAATACATAACCAACTACACATCATCCAATGGTCTTTTGCTCAAGATGAACTAACACAAGACAACCAAAGGCTGGTGAATATCATTGATAGGGGCAGTGAAACCTTCAGACCAAAAAAAAAAAAAAATTGCAACACAATTACTGATGTATGGTCACAGAGAAATACGCCCAAGACACAAATTACACATGTAACAAGAAACAGAAAGCAGATTACATAGAATGAGCTACATCAGAATCTTGATGCAAGCAACACACCATTGTGAACCTTTTATTACTCGATAACTTTATGACAAAAGAGGCCCAGGTGAGTGACCTAAAATTGCAAGAGTGTTTACAAAGTTTTGCTGATTAAAAAGCTATCATTAATAATAGATTTATTACCAAAAAATTTAAAGTGCAAAGACTCCCAAGGGTAGAGTAAAATCCAGTCAACTAATTTCCAATTGATATATCTCGAGGTCACATTAGATATACACACCAACGCCCATCCACCATTTCTTTCCAACAAATTCAATCAACATTTCCCAAAACATCATTTCACTTCCCAAATACTAGTACAAAATTCTAAACATCCTTGTAAAGTAAACAATCATATTCTCCTACAACATGAAATGTTTCTGCAACCTTTCTGTAAGACACGAATCCACACATCTAAGCCGTTACATATTCCAACAACAACTACGGAGTATTACATGGAGCTTTAGCGTATAAACAAATCAAACAATAAATCAACCTACCATATACTTAAACCTCATTTCTAAGCCGTTACAGATTCCATCCACTACATTTCTATTTAAAGGATTTCGCAACAATGTCACACAAACAATCTTGTAACGCTCAGGATTCCTAACATAAAGCTAACAATCATCAAGATAATCATATACTACTAGGGTAGCAATCACAAACATATAAGCTAATCACACAAAACACACCTCATTAAATAAAATGAACACAACAGGATAATTAAAATAAAGAAAAACCATCACCCATTTCAACAAAATCTCGTGATCCATAAAAACATAGTATATCTGAATTGGTTCTGGATGAAGGTGTTGAGATGGAAAATGGATGTTTGGGCTAGCAAATAGATGATGCCCGCCTTTGAAATAGTTATTTTTGCCAAGAATGTGAGGAAGAAAGCTACGGTATGGGTACTTAATAGCTTTTCTCTGTGTGGGAATGTAGTCTATGTAGCTTAAGATGATGCCCTCCCGTGTACATATCCTTCGTTTTGGAGTTCTGCAAGTAGTCATTGGTCATTGATGGGGGAAATGTAGTCTTAATGCTACTGCTAGCCTGTAATGAAGTATTGGTGAAGCCTCTAGTTTATATTCAGAGTTGTTGTTTCTGTTTGAATTCTAATGGGTTGTTTGGTTTGGTAGTGTACTGCAAACCATCCAAAAAAGGCCATTTTGTGAAGTGTTATACGTTTTTGTGATTAAAATATACTTCACCAGTTCAAAACAAGCAGGAGAAGCACATCCAACACCATTTTTTATGACTGTTATATTACAGGTGATTATCTAAATCCTAATTACTCTGTATTATGGATATCTAAATCCAAAGGGTGTTAAGAAATGAACCTTACAGAACTATATAGTAATCAAAAACAGTTCATTAGCAAAGTCATTGAGATGAAAAATCGTCTTCACAGCGGGTTTTCTTATCTAGACCATCCAGCACAACAATGCAATCGAGGTACACTAATTACACTTAATCCACCTGATCCTTTCAAAAGGAGATCAGAGAATAAGACCTGTCACCTGTGTAGAAACTAATTGAATGTAAAAGTGTAGAGAAGGAACCAACTGGAAGTTATTGATAAATGATACTGAGAGCCAGTCGACTCAGTCTGATGATGATGAGGTTTTGGGTTTGAAGAATAAAAGGAGGTGATGTGTGAGTGACGTCAGCAGTTGTGGGCTAAAGAGGTTAGGAGTTGTTATATTGATGATTTGAGGGCTAAGGATGGGTTGCTCTTTTGGGCCTGCTTTGCACCCTTTGGCCCAACAAAGTGCGTGACTTAGTGAGTGATTTCATTGTTTAGTCTTTGTGGATATTATTAGAGTCACATTACAGAAATGTTATATGTATTTTGTTTCTAACATGTTATGAGCTAAGAATGTCTTCTTCTAGTTATATTTATGAGATAGGAGTTGTCATCTTGTTTCATTTTTCCAAACTAGTTATTGTTATGGAATGTTGAGGTAATTTGAATTTCGGTCTTAATCACAATTCGCATAAGAGAGTGTTGCATTGTTAGAATTGTCAGTCATCAAGTAAAGATTTTATGTCACATATACTGCCACAAAATTTTATTGCTTGAGCGTTTATTTCACCTGAGATAACCAATATAAGTGTTTGTATCAACTATCGAACATGAATGCACATGATATTGGTAGTTTGGTGCTCTCATAATTTGGTGTAGAAGTGGCTTTGGTCTCAAATCAAATCATGGAACGCGCCGCACTCAATCTTTTGAATTGAGTCTAATCAAATCACATTGTGAGCCGAACTTTTGAGTTCAGTCGTGAGCCGAAGTCAAAGTCAATCATGGGTGTTGACTTGATGCTGGTTATAGATTCACTACGGTCTCGAATTGATATCTTAAGATCTAAGACAACAGTGCTAGGACCAGGATAACCAAAATCTTTGCAAGAGGAGCTTAAATACCTTGCTATAAATTAATCAAACCATAACCAAACTCAGTTAAAATTAAATCTATTCAATTTTTTTTTTTGGTAATGAACAGCATACGACAACAAAATGGCTTAAACAAAATCAATTAAAAGACTATGCAAACTTTGGGCAGACTTTGCAAAATTTAACTAGAAAATGTAGGACTTTACCCTTAAAAAGGGAGCCTTTCCAGAAATTCTCGATGCCCAAGGTAGACCCAAGGCCAAAAGGGGGCTTGGAAATAGTTTTCAAACAACAATTGACGCGCCGCGATTATTACCTCATTAGCTGAGTCATTGCCTAAAGCGCAAGGATGCTTTACGACCTATCCCAACATATATTATTAGAATATTCACATGTGATATTCATGTTAAATCATATATGATTTTATTACATATCACATGTGATTTAATACTAATATCACATGTGATTTTATTAGAATATTCAAATTAGTGTTTAATCATATGTGATTTCTCGTGCAAGTTTCAACAATAAAGAAAAAGAAAAAGCGAAGAAAAAGCGTGAAAGAAAGGAAAAAATTGTTGAAAGTATATCAAAGTGCTCGTTTATAGAAAGATAATTAAATAATGATCGTGACGGTCTAATTTGTTTTGTTTAACGATTAATGGTTCATGAGATATTTAAATTATAAAAAATAGTTAAAATATTAAAATTATTTTAATCTCGGTCATTTATTTATTTTAAGATGGATGGTAAGAATGAGTCCCTTAATATGTGAAAAAAGTTTGGTATGTAAAATAATTCTCATCATTGTATAAATAACATACATAATGAAGATGAAGGGTGAGGATTGATTCTTTAGTATCCAAATAAAGTTTGGTATATAAATAATCTTAAATCTTGTACAATTATAAACATTTTGATTGCTGTGATGGTATGCATTAAGTGGTTCATATCTCATCGTGTACAATTTAATTAGTATATGCACATATTATCTGAATGCACATAAAAGAAAAATGTAACTAAAGAAAATAAAGCCTAATAAAATATCTCATAAATAAATAAGCCAAAGGAATGATGTTTTATTTTCGGTGAAGAAGCCAAAAATGGTTGATTTTCGACAACATCGTTTCTCAAACATTGTTATGGGTGAATGATAAATGTAAAGTTTAATGTAAATTGGGTAGCATGGTTAAAAGGCTGATTAGATGCTATCTCTTCTATAAATCTTTTTTCCCGAGGCTTCTTTGGGAATGCATCAAAATATCTCGGAGTGAAAACGGTGGCATGGCCTTAGTGGTGAGGATTTTTCTCTTGTCTTGGTTCTCTGTAATTGACAAGAGTTTTTCATCCTTTGCGGTCTTCGTAATTAAAGGCTGGGAGGAATCTAGAATGTGTAGCTTTGTTTATTTCTAGATTTGTTTTATACTCTTTGGCTCTAGTGTTATATTAAAAGCTATTTTTAATATAATTATGTCGATTCAAAAAGTTGGGATCCAAACATCATCAAGAAAGCCTATGAACAAGATGTTATTGACCACATGATTGAATGATTTGAAATTGTTGCTTGTGAATCTAAGTCTCATAAACACTTTCAAACACATTTTGATAATTATGTCTTACGAGATATTTTTTAATTCTTCGTCTTCCGACGAGGAAGAAGTTATGACCGAGTTTATGGAATTTACGCAGTATGCTTGGGACGCTTACCAAGCGTCACTGCCAAAGGCTCAACGAAACTACACGTCTAGGGATCATGAAGGTGCTCATAATCATTTAGTTGCCACTTACTTCTCCGAAGAACCGTTGTATGACGAAAAAATATTCTGACGGCGGTTCCGGATGCGCTGAGACCTATTCACTCGAATTGTGCAAGAGGTAACCAATTATTCTCTTTATTTTCAACAAACTCGATTGTAGGGCGTGCTTGGTATTTCCCCATTGGTCAAGTGTCCGCGCACCGTTAATCGATCGGGATACGTGGCCGTTTGAGATGTCAATATGCTAGGGGTGATCACGGCCACATCCATTCATTTTATTGGGCGATCGCCTCCCAAGATTTATGGATTTGGCATCGTTCTTTGGTGTCTCCGGATAAATAACGATTTAAACGTTTACATCATTCCCCTTTTCAATGATACCAAATCGGAGACCACTAGAACTTGAATTCGAGGCTAACGATGTTGCTTACTAAAGGGATATTATCTTCGACGGATATATCCGAATGGTCTGCTCTTATTAAGTCCATTTCAAATCCTCCTACCGTGATGAAAAAGAATCTTGTACAAGAGGAAGCACAATGCAACAAGGAAGGATGTGGAGCGAGCTTTCGGTGTGTTGAAAAAGAAGTGGAAATGCTTATAGTTCCGGCCGAGGGTTGTAGAAACAGGATCTCCAAGATATTGTGTATACATGCATCATATTACATAATATGATCATCCGACACAAGAACGGCGATATGTCCTACATGGTTTGCACAAGAGGGCCACCGTGATCATGATCAGGTAAGATCCCATGCAGAGTCCTTAGTAGTTACCACTACAAGAAAAAGGGCCTTTAGTGGCAATATAGTAACCATATAGTACGTGGACACTAATATTTGGTCATCTTTAAGCAGTTAGTGACCAAGCTCGAAAGTGGTCACTAATTTCGTCACTAAGTACATATGAGATATTTATTCGGTATAGAAAAGTGATGACCTTACTGATCACTAAATTTTTGAAGTTGAATGACGAAAAATGTTATTCATTGCTAGCGCGTTGTGTACATGATACAATTTCTATTGACATATAAACAACCAACCTATGTATAAATAATGCCTCTAAAAAAGTACCATTAATTTTAAATATGTTATTTGTTATTTAAAATATGATAGGCTAACATAATTTATTAATTGAGGGTAGAACAAATATTTATTTTAAACTTTAATATAAATAATGCCTCTCAAAAAAGTTTCACATTACTTTTTGAATTTACTTATCTTAGACTCATTTAAAAGGACGCGGATCTTTCGACCCGCCCCGATTCATCACTCACCTAAAAACTTAAAATTAAAAACACACTCATCTCAATTTCAAGCAGTTCGATATCACACATTCTTTACAAATCAATTTATACAAATCGATATCACACACTCTATTCAATTTGCGGATTGATCGGTGGTTAGGGTTTGATCGGTAGTTAGGGTTCCGAATTAGACGGTTTCAGGTGGTTTCATTCTTTTGCTTATCAACCGTCCAACTTATCCTTTTTGTGATTATTCATTAATTATTCAAGTTATTGTTTTGCAAACTTGAATACAAGGTGCTCGATGAAATGCTCATGTGAAAAATGAATTTGCTAGTGTAATAGGATACGTGTTTATTGTTAATTGAGCTTAAATTTAGGCGGTTAATGTTGAGTATGTTGTCTTAGATCTGATTTGATTAACTGATTTTATGTGGCTCAGTTGTCGAATAGATGTTTCTAGTTTAATTGATGAATAAACTCAGTTGGCGTATAGTTTCAGTGAATGTGTAACTCAATGGTAGTTTTGTCATTGCTTGCGGTAAGAAGGTAATCTTCCTTCTTATTCCACTTAATAGACCACTGGTTGTAGTGTATTGTTCCCCTCATGGAATTAGTACTAAATGATATAGAATATTGGTTGTGTGTACACCATATATGTTGTTATTCATAAGTTAGACATGTAAGGTTCAGTTCGTTAGCTGCTTAAGTTTATTGTTTAGGAGTTCAGCATATTACTGTTCACAGTGTGTTGTTCGTTTAGGCTTTGTTGTTCTGTTTACCAAATGTGTGACTGAGTTGTTTGTTTGTAGACCTCAGGGTGCGATTAAATGTTATTTTGCCATTATTTATTTAGTTAGTGAAAGAAACATTCATTTATTGGCAGGTTTAGTTTATGCCTCGTTATACAAACACCTGTGGTGGATCCTCAAGGATCACCCCGCGTGGTTTCGTGACTGCCGAGCTGTTGATGCTCTTGATGTGCTACTTACTTACTAATGGTGGAACCATTGAACTTTTGCACATGCCGGTAATACCTCATTCTACATTGTAACTATAATTTAATGGTAAGTGTTCGAACTCAGAAAATTGTATATTTTGACACATGACTTGCTCATATTTTGATTCTGAATTCAATTATGTTGTAGCTTTATGCCCCCACAACATTGGCTACTGCTCTGACTTCTGGTTGTCTCGTGACTTCTGGTTGTTGCGCTATAATTCTGTTACTGAATATGACAGTCTATTGGTTAGTGACTCTTTTCTTTATCGTTAACCTTAATAAACTTATTGGTGATGCATTTGTGATACCTCACAGTTTGTCTTATGCATTTTCAGGTTTGTGAAAGATCACTAACAAGCACTCAGAATGGTCCAAGCATACCAGCAATGCTCATGGCAGAAATGCTGCCTTGTGGGTACCTTATTAGATCATATGAATTTTGAGGTACATTTCTTTCCAACATTACGACATTTTATGATACCAATGTATGATGAGGTGAATTGTTAACTTGTTGATTTCATATGTGTGTGTGTGTGTTGGTACATGTTTATGTGGAACGATGTGATTGCATAAAATTTGGACTCAGGAAATACGGAATGTAGTTTGTATTTAAGTAGATTTTCTAGTGGGGTAATGTTAACGGGCCGGGATGACGGTCGGTGAGCTGTTTTCTATGCCCTTTACTCTAGAGTTAGATTACTAACCAAAGTGAATTATGGCCGTAATTGGATCTAGATTCTATATCCGCTTACGTTATTAAGGTAGTACATTTTCAACTACTATTAGCAACCAATAGCAAGTGATTGCCGTGAAAATTATACAACATTGGTCATGTTAATCAACATCGAGCACCTAATATGTTTGAGCTTGATCGAAATGCTGATATTCTAGATGATCTGTATATGCTCAAGGACAGTTGAATTTGGTTTAACCGGTTATTCAAAATAAGCTACTTTTTTGTGCTTGCTTCGATTGCTGCAATATGGAGTGTGATTGATTACACGTACTTTTAGTCCGTTAAATGTCAATGCTTATGATTATCTGATGCATCATTATGATTTAACTTGAAAAGTTGGAACTATTTAGTACTTGAATAAATGACATTACAAGCTGTTATTCATGAAACTAACTTATCAACAAGTCTATCATCTAGAGCATCGTATCTGGTGGCAGATCTATGATTTTTAAATAGGGTTTGTAATATGTTCTATAGGCAAAGTGGTAGGATCAGCGGGTCATGTAATGTGTCAAAATGGATTCATGTGGGATGATGTAACTTTAGTTTCGGTGAATCCTACCTCATCTACTAGCTCAAAGAGAGACCCTCGGTTGTCCATCGACAAAGACATTAAGTGTCATATCAGTTTCGATTCTAAGGCCAATGTCATTATGGAGTTCCATCCTTCTATGATCAGTGACCTCATTGATGAACTTTCACATCAATGAGCAACATACTTTCTAGTGGAAAGCCTTGTAAGGTTTCTTATAGACAAATTACGAAGTAATTGCGATTTTTGTATTTAGTTTTGAATAAAGAAATATAGATATTGTGGATGTAATGAATTTTGGATTTCTGTTTTGTTCTTTTTTTAACACATCCATTAACTTATGCAGGGACATGTAGTGGAGATATATGGTCCAGAAGCTTCTGGAAAGAGAACACTTGCTCTGCATGTAATTGCTGAAGCGCAGAAGCAAGGAGGTTAATTTCAATTTGCTTCGTGTTATTCTATACCTACGTTATATGTCGGCATAAAGAACCATACACGTGTTCTAATTGCTACTTTTGCAGCTTATTGTGTATACCACCAAAAGTTGCATGTATGATACTGAGGTTTTATGCTATTCTTAATTATATAACTTGACGATATTGGTTAACAACATTACTTACTCTGCACAATAGCGATGTAGAGTGACCTGACCCATGAGAACAGTGGTAGATCATACAACGGTTTTGATTTTGGTCCTGAGGTATTAAGTGAACGAGTTGCAGAAATCCAATGTCATTAGGGAGTTCAATCCTTCTGTGATCAGTGACCTCATTGATGACCTTCCACATCAATGAGCATCGTACTTTCTAGTGGAAAGCCAATTCTTGTATTTAGTTTTGAAGATATTGTGGATATACTGAATTTTGGATTTCTGTTTTGAATAAATTCTTTTCACTTTGAATTTAATAATCGTATTGTGATTACAAGCAGATTTCTTTTTTTTGCAATATTTTACATATTAGTGACCATTATATTTTTCGTGATTAATTTTGGTTTAGTGGTCACTATTTTGGTCACTAATTTGGTCAAATAGTGACCACTATTCTTTTTAGTGACAACAATAGTGACGAAATTCTATGTCACAAGTTTTAATGACCACTTTTATGTGGTTACTATTTAGTGACCATATTCATAAGTCATCACTATTACTTTTTGTGACCGACTTTTAGTGACTACGAGTGACCACCTTGATATGGTCACTAAATCAACTTAGTGACCAAATATCTACTTTTGGTGACCACATTCGCCTGGTCACTAAAAGCCCTTTTTCTTGTAGTGTACTCAGGAGATAATGGACCAATCAACTCATCTAAACTTAAAATCTGATTTGGTCGAACACGTTTGGAGAAACCGTGGAAATGCAGGCAATCAAGAGATTGAAGGGAAGACGAAAGTGACGAAGACATTAACTGACGATGGATTTTTTGTGATGTTTTCTGCTTATAATAAGATCTTGTAATGTTTACGTTTTATTAGTTTAAGTTTTAATTATTGTTGTAATGTTTAAGTATTTTTTAATGAAGTTTAATTTTGTTTTAAAATATTTGAATTAAAAAAAATAAAAATAAATAAATAAATAAATAAATCTCGGGTCATCACTGTGGCAACTAGGTCGTCGGAGAGAGAGAGGCTAGCTTGTGTTATCTTTCTAAAGGGTTGTAACAAAATGTGCAATTGAGTTCAATAGAAATCAAAGACAACAAAACTAGAAGAGAAAATTATAAAATGGCTCTTTCTTTTTTTCTTTTTTCTTTTTTTTTAAAGGTTGTTGTTTTATAAAGTACTAAGCGAAGACCATACTGCGCAAGCTGATTCCTAGCGGCGCACAATTAACGATATGTGATATTGTCGTAAGTGTTTCAGATAACGCTCAAAATAGAACGTGAACATATCAAAATGTAATTGCAAACGGTTGTAACATATGATCATTCAACTCTAGCAAAAATTCTTAACATATATCAAACGACGATAAAAATATTTAGTGATAAAAAAAAAAAAAAAAAAAAAAGAACATTACATCAATTGTGAGATAATAACTAACAATGCACGTTACTCGTCACGTAAAACTTCTTGATACACGACATTCGAGGTGTAGACTCTTTCTTTACCGAACTCTTTGACCGGCTTCCTAATAGCTTTGTAGTTTTACGTGATATTCTTCTAGACAAATCAACATAAAGCATATACTACACAAATGCGCAAAGAAAGTGATCTTGACCGAACTCTTTGATCGGCTTCCCTAAATAGATTCTTGAGTTTCTCATGATTAGAAGAATAAAAGAGAAACTTGTATTATTTAGATCGGTGGCCTCTGAATATATGAACAAACAACAAAAGAGGCAAAGTTGAAGTATTAGGACATAAACTTAAGCACGAAATCACTTATAACACCGATAAAAGTTTATGTGACTCCAAATTATATTACTCCTTCGCAAATAAATTTACTAAACAATTGGCTGACATAAGAGACACACGAACTCAAATCATTCTTAATCGTACCACCTATGAAATAATTAAAAAATATCAGACTTAAAGAAATCTACCAACTTGCACAAAACAAATTCAACAACAAATAAAAATACACTATTTCCTTGATCAAAATTGTAACTAAATGTTGCATAGAAAATTCACAACAAAGGTTGTCATATTATTTCACTCATTAACGATTTAACCCAGACTTGTTCAGGCCATATGACCATTTCATTTTTACCAACAAATAAAGTTAAAAACAATCTGGCCCATCTAAGATTAAAATAATAATACACACCAATCCATATATCTGAAAGTAAATGATCAAAATGGCCTCCTTTAATGCATACCAACTGTTTTCGTCTTTGTGATTTCTTTCCTCAAATCATTCTTAACCTGCAACATCAAGTGAAATTTTTAGCATTGAACTTGATCATAAAGAAAGAAATTTATAGTTTATTATGCTTAGTTGTTCATCATCATGCCAAAATTTTTCTTTCTGATGGCATGATTGTCCTTATTGGATGACATGTTAATTGTCCTTATCTAATGCAATATCATTAAACCATGCTGATAAAGTTTAGGGTTAAATGTTAGTAAAGGTAGAAGGAATTCTAGAAAGAGATGAGTCAGTTTATGAGGAGAAACAAGTCAGATATCAAACTCAACAATTAATCACCCATTGGTTCTAACATAAACAGCCATGAACATTTTGAGAAATTAACGTGCACTATTATAATGCAATATTCTAGTGAACACCATCTCGTTTATAAATTTTAAAGTTGATATATTAATAACTAATGATTAGAGAGCCATAAATAAAGGTGCAAGGCAATTACACATCCAATTTTCTTACCTGAGGATCCCTTCTCATATCAAGGGTCCATCACAAAGCACACTAAATCCTCTAATCGAGTTGTTCACACGCATATAAAAATGCGAGGCACTATAAATTGATAAACAACGCTATGAAAAGGAAATATAATACATGATTGGCTACAATAATGCTTGGTAAACACTAATTATAAATCATTTGTTCGCACTCATAGGTGAAAAGGTTAACAATTTACATACCGCATGGATGACATTCAGAATCCATTAGGATCCCATCGACTCGATATTAGAAGCTTCTCATTAATTCTTCTTGCACCTTCTATCATCCTTTAAGAGTAGACTCAAGTAACCTAAAGTAAAAACCACTAAATATATCAAGTGGGTTTCTTGCAGTGCCCTTAGTGGCTAATAGAGCTTCGATGTTGCAATATATAACCCATAGCCTCGATAAGAGACCCACACTAAACATCACTCAAGCTGGCCCGTTTTGACATTTTGTCGAACTTGTGACACCAGCCGGATGGATATGCACCTTTGTCAAAATTTATCCCACTTTGACTCCAACTACAATATTCAATAGTTTAAAACACATGGTATAGACCAATTGATGTTTGTTAATATATATAAGGATCTAATACAACATGTATAACAAATAAGTTTCTTAACGCATGACGTGTTGGATAAGAGATTCATACAATGCTTCATTGCAAACATATTAAGCAGCCATGTACAATAGTGTTTGTCCATACTAAAAAAACTCAGAATAAGTCAATTACCCACTTTCCTTTCAGTATCACATATACATCATGTATTTGAGCAACATAAACGAGAAGTAGATTATACGGATAATAACAACTTATTAGAGTGATTCTGATTGTTCACGCATGATGACCTTTTCTTCCAACTCAGTCACTGTTACACTTATGCTTATCATAAAGAAACAGAATATGTGGATTTAAAGAATGAATGAAGATACCTTTTGACTTCATGAATCGACTTCAGTGTTTTGCGCAGAGCAACATCATCCACAGTATTATGAACATCTTCATGCTTACAAAAAAACGTTAGCAAAAAAAGAGACACAATCATTATTTTAATCACATCAAAACTAACTTGATATCAAGATGGTCTCGAACACCATTACCTTGGTCAACCTCGAACCACATAAGAAACCATCTTATATGAGATGGATCTTAACATACCTCATGACCAGAAAACATACCGACCAAACCAACAAACATTCAGATCTGGCAAGATCCGGTGAAACATCACAAAAAAACAACTCACAGCATCACCAAAACCACAAAAACACCACCGAGAGATGGCGGTGTTGATCAACCAAACCAACCAAACCATCAATAAAACCACCGAAAACACCACCAAAGCCACCAACCGAAACCACCTAGTCAATCGAACAACCCCAGTCCACCTTTAAGTGGTGGCTATTTAAGCATATGGCGGCGGCTAAAGCGGCATGGTTCTCTCGAGAGAGAGAGAATAGAGATGAAATATTTAGGTTAACAGAGAAGGTTAGGTTTCTTACAGGTTTTCTATTCATTTTCTCTCTCATCTGACTATTTTCAACATTTCACTTTTCAACATTTGACTGTTTTCCATTATATGTAGTATAGATATAGAAAGGTAAGTAACAATGTGAATCTAATCGTGACACTGCGTTACTTACTAATATTTTAACACGTGTCTTTATCAAATCATCTTTTATTAATAGGGGCATTTGTATACATCCCCACATTCACATACACGTGTCTTTATCAAAAAATGAAAACATGTAATTATACTTTGTATGAGAATGAGTTACCTATCATAAAATTAGTACTTACCAAAGAATGGAGATTCTCAAGTTGATTTAAACATGATAGATCATGTTGCGTTTTTTAGACAATATTTACCTTGATTGTAATTGGTCAACATGGCCAATCATGTTACCATCAACTTAAGATGATCTTAATCCGTTACCCAAATATTTACTACTAGTTGAGTATTAAAATAGAAAATGGTTGTAAAATAAATTAAACAGTTATACTTGCCTAAATTAAGTAAAAAAAAGGTTGTAACCGAGTAAGCGATGTTGTTAGAAATTAGTTACAAATAAATAAATCCATCATAAAAACTAGCGGCACTGCATACAAATAAGCGGCGATAAGTATAGTTATATGTGTTTGCTTACCGTTTAGTGAATTAGTTTCACAACACTTGAATGTATATGTGTTAGTTGTAAGTGTTTGTTTAGGTTACCCGTAACTTTCCGTAGCTTTCCGCGACATCATTATTCCCGCATATAGAAATACCCTCGCAATCTCTTACGCCAAACACTACCCTAAAAGTATATGATTTTGACGAATCAAGATTATATTGATTGAAATAAATGAAATAAAGGTTAAAGTTGTAAAATTTGAATTAAAATAAAATAAACCCATTAAAATATAAAACTAAAACTCATAAAATATATCAAAATGGATGTTGAATTAAATAAAGATAAAATTTTAGGGTCCGTTTGGTTCCCATAAAAGGGAATGAAACTATGACTTTCAAAGTCATAGCAAGTGTTTGTTTTGTTTTGTTTTGTGGGCCCGGTAATGAAATAGGTATATCATAGTCATAGATTCATTACACACCAATTTGGTGTATATGAAATCCATTCCCGTGGGGCCATCTTTTTACCACTACAAAATTCAAATATCTATACACTTTTTCATACCATATTTTATCAACCAAACATAAACAATCATAATCATACACTTTTTCATACCCATTTCATTCCATCTCATTCCAAACCGATACCCATCATCATTCCTAGAACAAACCAAACGGCCCTTAGAAAATATAGTGAAATTAGATTATAAAAAAAAAAAAAAAAAAAAGATAAAAGATATTTTAATTTAAAAATAAAGATGAATTTTAGTTGAGAAATGACATGTCATTTTATAATTGGAGCTCTTTATCTTAATTTTTAGTGGTTAGGAGTTGGTTTGGAGTTTGTTAGAAGTTAGGCCTGGGTTTGTTAAGAAGTGACATGTCATCTCACGATTGGAGCTCCTTATCTTAATTTTG